>JASAMX010028137.1:0-240109 GCA_030248175.1 Microlaimidae sp. YZB2_3
ACAGATTTTTAAAATTTTGCACTGGAATAACAAAAATAGCTATCGTTTGATTATTTTTAGACCAAATTTTGGGTCAATTGGAAAAACCAGAAAAAACTTACAAAAAAGTGGCCGAAATTAAGTCAGCTACCCTAAACGTGGACATTATAATCTCAGCTTTTGATTGCAGCATATTGTTATCAGACAAAAATTAATAATTTAATTTGAGATTTAAATTGCAGTTCACTAAAGGCAGGTTCATACTTATGACAAAACGTCCTTTGGACAAAGTCCAATGGACAATTTTAGAAAAGCCAAAACGTCTTTTAAACAAGCTAAAACGCCCGTTGGACTTTTTCCTTTGGACGAACTATGAACGCTACTTAGAATTTGTCCTTTGGACCGAAATTCAAAGGGAAAAGTCCAAAGAACAAAAAGTATGAACACGTTGTCCTTTGGATTTTGTCCTTTGGATAAAGTCCAAAGGACGTTTTTTCATAAGTATGAACCAGCCTTAAATGTTAAATCATAACTCGATAACTTACTGCGGTGTTCACCAAAAATTAAACCAAATTATCTAAACTTGATTTGGATTTGGTTTTTCGAACGGATTTTGCATCTCAAAAAATATTATATATGCATTTTGATTGAATGCACGCTTTTTGTCATTTTTAAGGTAACTTGGGGTGCAGAGGGGATAAGCAACTATTTGGTGAACGTAACCCTGGCACATAAGATCGCCCAGTGTTCAAAGACAAATATTAAATAGTTCGACTGTAAGATAATCTTAGTGCTTTTTTATTTTTTATAAGTTTTTTTTTGAATATTAAAATGCTAAAAACACAGAAAAAAATCCAAAAAAACGCCTTCAAATGTATTAAAATCGAATTTTTGGGTTTTTTGGTTGAAAACTTTGCATGAATTATGCATTGGTCTTAAAAAAAGTCTAATTTTTAAGACCACACGGTTTTGATATTTGTCTTAAAAACTTATGGTTATGGTTGCATTATTTCTGAGTTCGTAAGTTTAAACGGAGTCATGAGCGAACCAATTACAATTGTGCGGTTATGGTGTTTAAAAAACGAATATTTTTTTAATTCTCGGCTTCTCACGAAATACTCTGAAATTAGTCAACTTTAGTCATTGAAAGTTAGTATTTTTGTTCTTTATTGATAATCTGTATGTTAAAAAAGTAATAATAATCTTTATTATTAAACCGTTTTTGCGCTGAAAATATTTAACTTTTTATTGTCAATAGTCGTTTTAATATACTGCAAATCATCGAGGTAACTTTGATTTGTCAAAAACAACACGATATTATAATTATGATGAAAATCAGTAAAATCACCCCTGGTTAAAATTTTCAGGGGTGCCAAAAGATATATTAAATGAAACTGGTTAAAAGAGATTTGTAATAAATGTCTATTTGTAATTACTGCATGGATAGGTTATTTATTAGCTTAGTTTATACTTTTTATATTTGAATTGTAAGCAGTTTTGTGGTTTTTTTATTTTTACAAAAAATATTTCAATGGCCATTGGTGATGCTACTAGTACTTTCTACCGTCATATATCATGCATATGCTCCGAAGCTTCGGTATTTAAAACGGAGGGAGCTCCGGAGCTTTGTTGTTTAAATGAGCGATTTAAAATTTATTCAAACTTGAAATTATTTTACTTACATTTTCAGGGCGCATTTTTATTGCATTTTTAGGACTAAAAAACAATTTTCAAAAACTTTTTGACCAAATAATCCTTAATAATTCATGAAAATAGTACAAAAACAGGACGGTGCGCGCGCCGGTGGTTGCTCCGGAGCTCTGAAACGTAGAAATCGAAACACCATTAATCTGTATCTTGTATTGTAATCTGCATAAATTGATTGCTTTGTTAGCGAGATATAATTCCTTAAAAAAACATACTTTCACAAATCAAATTCCTATTACGCAGGATTATACAACTTTTTTGTTACTGAATCGATTAAAATGAAATTTATAAATGCTGTTGAATTGGTCTAAAGAAGTCAAAAAATTATATTTGAGATAGATAGGTTTTATATTTAATTTTAATTTAGTATTGAGAGATTATGTTTTTTTAAATCAGTATAACCCTTTTCGCTAAAAAATCATGAAAAAAACTTGATAAACTCCTTAATAATTCATGAAAATAGTACAAAAACAGGACGGTGCGCCGGTGGTTGCTCCGGAGCTCCGAAACGTATAAATCGAAAGCTCCAGAGCACGGAGTGTTTGAAAAAACCATTAATCTGTATCTTGTGTTGTAATCTGCATCATGATATAATTTTAAAATAAATAGGTATTTGATTAGTCATATTTATTTGTTCGATTTTTTTGATGCAATGTACATAGTTTTTTAATTTTCAATTTTCGACTGGCTTCTGGGTTTTTTTTTTCTCCTATAACTCCAGAATATAAGCGACTAAAACACTTCAAAAATAAATTAGAATAATACATGTTTTAGAAACCTTGAAATTAAAATTAAAAATGTTAGGTTTTAAAAATGTGCAATTACATCTGCAATACGACTTTCAAAAATAAAATTGTAGGAATTTTAATTCATACTATTAATATGGTTTTTTGGAAAATTGCCATCAGAAGATTCTTTAGATAATTTTAAACACCTGTGGTTAATGCTTGCAGTGTTTTAGAAATGAAGAATTATGTTACAATGTGATATTAAAAGTGTAAATTCATTAAAAAACTAAATAATAAAATTTTACAACTTTGTTTTACTATTTATTTATATCGATATAATTCTCTTCTCTCTTTTTTTTTTTTTTTTTTTTTTCCACAAATGAAGAAACACACCTCAACCTGCCCCCCCTGCCCAAACGCCGGCCCCCCCTCCAACCTTCCCCCCTCCCCCGCCCCAACCCAATCTTCTTTCTCCTTTCCTCCTGCCAACACCCCCACACCCCCCCTCCCACTCCACACCCAACCCCCCACCCCCACAACCCAACCCCAACCCTTTCTAGAGTTTGAGTTGAATGTTCTAAAAATTAGTGATGTCACTCTCATAGCTTTTTTTGCTGTGATTTCACAGTGTTTAGAGAATTTCAGATCATGAGATATATATATGGTATAAACACATAGGTCACGAACAAATACTGTAGTTGCAATTACGTTATTAGCAAGCTTATATTAAATTAATTAACTCTTTGCTATGATTTCGAATATGAAGAACTTCACATTTGTGATTAGATAACTGCAGTTGCCAGTCTTGTGACCAGCTGTGTATTCTATCTAAATCTTGCTGAAGTCTCAAGGTTTGAATGTGGTAATCTTTAGATGAAGATTTTACAAACAACTATAAAATTTATAAAATTTCAAGAAACAAAATGTCATTTTATACGTAGTTCTCTTTAGAAATAAATTGGTAATATTAAAATAACAGGAAATAAAATAACACACTAAGACCAAATGTAAAACTGCAGCTAAATTGCAAATTAGCTGTAAAAAATGTAAAAAATTAGCTGTAAAACTGCAGCTAATTTTTTAGAATAGAAATTAAGCGTTAATAAAATTTTTCTAGTGGAAAAGCTTTATCTTGAATATTGGTGGAAAAAAACAACATTGATTTTAACCAAGCGGTATTCTTGTTAATAACTCGTTAACCGTTGGGAATTGGTCAATTGTTGGTGTAATACAACTTTTCTCTGAATAGGTACATCAATTATAATTTAAAATCCAAAAAATACCCTAAGAATTAGTATACTGCACTGTTAAGTCGTCAATCAATATGGTTCTCAAACAAAATAAACAGTGAAACATCTTTTTAAACTATACAGTAGCATTCTGTCACGCAGGTGTTGAAGGGACATTGTTGTTTGCTTCTTTGTGTGCGGTTTGTTCAATGACTTGACGCGGAGTTCTGTGTGGAAAAAATTTTGGTCCGCTGCCAAAAGTAAATATTTACAAAAATACCCAGTTCGATTTTCAATAAAACAACGATAATATTTTTTGCCAAAGATTTTAACACTAAAGTAACCAAATTTAGAAAATTTTCATACCTTTTTAAAACCGTTTTAATAATGTTTTAGAGTTATTACCTTTCCTGCGATCAGCTAGCGATAACTTTCGCATGGCGGATTTTTATTCGCTGCCCATTCACTCGTCTGACGCTGTTATCGATTTCCCCTTCACTCATTTCACCGTCAAAATGAGGGCCAACGGAAAAAGGTGAGGATTTTCCGCCAAATACCAAATGTCCCGAACTTTATAACCACCAAAATATCGACCAATTAATGGTAGAGATAGTGGTAAAAGAATTCATAAGTTTGTTATTGCAATATTATTACTATATAAATCTAAAGTGCGGCTAATCTCCCCATTTTTATCGCCCCTTTTTGCTAATGCCTATACTTTGCACGGAGCCAGCCCGGATAATGCGTTCTAACACACAGTGAAGTATGTAACAGGATTACTCCCACATAAAAGATCACAATTCGTATAATATCATAAAACTCCGACTTTTTCTGTTATAAAACCTAGCGATATGCGGATTCCCGCGTGTGTTATAAGACGCCTATGCTACAGCGTTGCGAAGGGAGCACCCCGAGCCTGCGTCTATCGTTTGTGTAGTGTCTGAGCTCGGCAGTGTTGAGAGATAGGCGCCTATACTTTCTACAGGCGCTATATTCCATACTGTGCGCCTATACTTTGTACACGGGAAAATCCAGCCCTATCCTACAGCGTGTGGGATCCGGATTTCGGTACGTACGCTTTTTAAACTTTTTGTAAATAATTTCGGTGATATTTCGAATGTTCCCGAGTGCGATTTCGGTGGTTTTAACGCGTTTTTTGAGTGAAAATCGCCCAACTTCGGATGAATTTTGAACTTGTTTTTTTGTATGAAATTTCGCTTTAGCGCTTGTTGCGATCGCCTTAAGCGGAATAAGTGCGTGTTTTCTGTTTTGTGTTATTACGTGCTATTTATATTGGTGTTATTTTCTCGGCTCTAATTGAGTTTCGGCTATTTTTGCCGGGGAAAATAATCTTGGAGTTGGCAGCTCCTCCCGTAAACCCGGCGTCTGCCAACGTTGCGAAGTAAACATTGTCAATAGTGCACAGGGCCTGTTTACCCGCCGCTCCGCTCGCGGCGCTGGCGGCGTCCACAAATTGATAACTCCGTCGCGTCAGCCAATGAGAAAACGATAGGAAAATAAGTGCTGGCGTGCGCACTTTTCATATCCAATCTCCCACCCACCCCCTTACCCGTTTTTCAAACGAAAGGAGAGATAACAAACAGCGTTTTTAAAACCGACGAATAAAATGAATTCCCACCCTTCTGTGTGTGCGTGCAAGATTTGAAAATCAGCATGAGGGACGATTCTACACCGCAATTTATTGCACTTTCGTTCGGGTTAAAACGAGTTTTGAGAAAATGCCCCGAAGGACGCGGGCTGGTGAACGGTGACAAATTTGTGACACAACAGACTGGGACAAATGATACTGGGAATAACATGGAAGCTAAATTTAAAATTCCTAAATAACTAACTTCCCACAATTAGTTTTTTTTAACCACAAAAAAAATGTTTAAAAAATATGGGTTGGCAGTCAATTTATTTATTCGCAGTAAAAAAATACACCAACTTCCAACCTTCTAGTCCAACGATTGCGGGCAAACCTTTTCACAAAACAACAGAAACAAGTGTTGTGCGCTGAAACACCACCAAACATAAGTGCTCAGAAAGTAATAGGGAGATATTATATATTTTTGGTTTCATGAGGTTAAAATTTAAACCCTACGCTAAAGAAGGGCTAAAAATTTTTGGAAAGCCTTTTTACACGAAAATTTGTGGTTTTACAAAACCTGCTTATACATAATTTTAATTTTTATCGAGTGCTGAGCTGAGCCAAGCTCACGAAAAAATTTTGAAATATTTTCTTGTTCTAAATCGAAATCAACAATATGCCATCAGGTTGGCAGTGTAAAAACAAAAAACAAAAGTTTTTTGTCAAAACCCCTAAAAAAATTTAAAAATAATTTTGCTAATTCCAAACGGCCTTAAATTTCTAGTAATATTTTAAAACTGCAAATTTAAAATAAATTCGGTCCATAAATAAGTAATTTATGATTTTGAAAAACCGCCAACGCCATGCCAAGCAGTCCAGTCCATTTTTAATTATTTGGAATAGCCAAAACATTACTGAAATTAAAAAAAATAATTATTTTTAATTCGGGTTATTTTTTTTAAAATAACCGCAATTCATGCTTTTTGTTGCATTCATTTCATAATTTTTGTGAGTAAAAAATAAAATCAACATTATTTATGTTACAAAAGCAAGCTGCAAAGCGATGTATATTTTTATGAAAAATCTGAAAAATTAAGAAGTCATTTTTTGAAATAAATATCTGTTTATGGATTTTTTGCAAAATCCACGACTTGTAAGATTTCGGGGTGCACGCAAAGCAAAATTCAAAAAAGCAAAAAAGGGCAAAAATTGATTAGCTATACGGACGACAGACCTTTTTTACGGTCTGGAAACGCCCCCCCCCCTGGCGCCCTGGGATATTAGTGGCTGTGCCCCCACCGTTTTATTGCCCCCCGTTTATTTTTAATTTTTTTTTTGGGAGGCGAAGTGGTATGAGTATAACCATAGGTGGCCAGCCTCTCGCATTTTGTCCACCTGACCTTTAAAATAACCAATTAGAGTGTGTCCCAAAAAACGTTTTGGAGCGTTTCCCAAATACCCCATTATTAGCGTTTTAAGTATCGGGAACCCCAAAGCTTTAGGTGACTCTCGCGTCCGCGTGTCGACAGTTTCGAGATTTTTAGTGGGGTGTAACTAACTCCCATCCAATGTCTTACTTATCCTTTTCCCCCTGTTCGCCTATAAGTCTTAAGGCTGGTTCATACTTATGTAAAAACGTCCTTTGGACAAAGTACAAAGGACGTTTTTACAAACGTTTATACACTGTGTTTGTCCTGTGGACTTTGTCCAAAGAACGTTTTTACATAAGTATGAACCAGCCTTTATAGTATTTCGTTACTACCCAGTTAGCGCCGGGCAATATATCGTCTCCCATGCTGACACACACATTTTTTAATGCCTTGTACTTCATTCATTTTTTTTGTTTATAGGTGTTTAATATATCAGGGAACCGTTCTAAACCATGGTGCGAGATACAAAACCACCGGTGAGGGGAAAAACCTCCCCCTACGGATTCTTCGTGAAGATGTGTTACGAGGAGCACAAGAAAAAATACCCCAACGAGAATGTCCAGGTCACCGAGATCTCCAAAAAATGCTCCGAAAAGTGGAAAGTAACGCTTTAGAAACTCGTAAATTTTTTTTCTGGTGGCAAATAAGTAGGTAATGAAAAAATGTCAAATTCGATTTATTATATGTTGCACAATTGAATTGTTGCAGATGAAGGTTAAATTAGCCATTATAAAAAATGTAAAATTTTATTTAATAATGTTGCATGCAGTTGCTTGTTGCATAATTCAATTTCAGCAGATGAAGGTTAATCCATTATTAAACTGTTTCCAGTTTCAAAAATGCTAAGTCAGACCTGTGCACTGCCCCCCGGGTTTAAACGGGAGGGGGGCAATTCCAAAATGGGAGGGGGGCAACTTTTTTGAAACGTGGGGGGGGGGCAATAAAACGGGGGACCAAGCAGGGGGGAAAGAAAAAAATAAGAAAAAAAAGGGAAAAGAGAAAAAAGGGACAAAAACGAAAATAAGGTAAAAATAGGTCTGAAATGGCTTAAAATACATTGAAATAGGTTAAAAACTGCAAAAAAAACTGCGATTATGGCGTCATCATAGGTCAAAAATGGCGTCATAATTTTAGGGTACTTTTTTATTTTTTGGGGGGGGGCAATAAAACGGAGGGGGGGCAAATCCTCCAATAAAACGGGGGGGCATTTCCAGACCGTGCACAGGTCTGCTAAGCATACATGGGCACGGGGGGGGTTGGGGGGTTAACCCCCCCCCAAATTCTGAGAAGTGGGGTTTAACCAACCACCCCCCCCCCCCCCCCCAGAAGTGGGGGGGGAGAAAAAGTTAACCCCCCCCCCCCCAATTTTGGAAAAATGAAGAAAAAAAAAGTCTTTAAAATGACTTCTAACTGCCTCCAAACTTAAGTTTTGAGGTCAAAATGAATGTTTTAAGCAATAAAAAGCTCAAAAATGCAATAAAAAGGGCTTTTTGACCTAAAATTACTGTTTTTAACCTATTTTTCCTTCAAAATTAAAAAACGATATGGGTAAAATGCACTCCAGAAAAAAAACGATATGGGTATTTTGCGTTTCTCGGATTTTAACCCCCCCTAATTTGGGGTTTAACCCCCCCCCCCCACTCCGGACCAACTTGCCCATGTATGCTGCAAAGTCATAATTATAATTAAATCAATTTAAAAAAATACTGTTCATTCAGAAGAAAGATTCTCCACAGTACTTTTACTGGTAATGAATGACAGTAGAAAAAAACCCGCTTGAAATCATACTCAAATATGAGAGCAGTTTTTAATTTTAAGCGCGTTAACTTTGAAGCGTAAACTAGCGTGAACGTAAACTTTTACATAATTAAAGTAATAAACACTGTTTACCTAAACGTAAAACTTGTCTCGACCAATTTAGAAGCATATTTTTTTATTTGCTGAAACAGTGTTAAATACATTTTTTAGGCCTAAATAGGCTGTTTTAGTATATAAAATTCAATATTAGACCTAAAAACACTTAAATTATTGATTTAAAAAGCTTTGTTAAAAAATCGGACCTCCCTGACCCCCACCACCTAAATTTGAAATCTCGCACCCGGGGTCGACCCCCCTAAAAATCCAGGGGGTCCAGACTCTGGACCCCCTAAAAAATTTTGGCCTTCTACCCGGGGTGTACCCCCTTAGCGCACCTGACCAAAAACATCTATGATTTCCTCCAAATCCAGACCGGGCACAGGTTTGCCTTGAACACCTTGAAAATCAAAATCTGTTAGCTTCGACTATCAAGACATTTTTTTCCCTAGTTTCGTTAAAATTCGTGGGCTACGTATTAAAAATTGAATTTATATACTTAGGCTAGGTAGGTGTATCTGTCTGTAAAGCTTAAGTTTAAGTAAAATTCTAACAATCGGCGTCAAAACATTCCGTTTTAGATCTCACAAGTTTTCTTAGGTCTAAGTTCCCATATTAGGGATTATTATATATATATGCATTGACAGACCTGTGCACGGTCTGGAAATGCCCTCCCGTTTTATTGGAGGATTTGCCCCCCCCCCCCCGTTTTATTGCCCCCCCCCCCGCCAAAAAAATAAAAATTACCCAAAAATAAAGACGCCATCATCGCGAATTTTTTGCAGTTTTTAGCCTATTTCAATGTATTTTAAGCCATTTTAGACCTATTTTTACCTTATTTCGCTTTTTTGTCCTTTTTTCACTTTTCCTTTCTTTTTTCTCTTTTTTCTCCTTTTTTCTCTTTTTTTTTCTTTCCCCCCTGCTTGCCCCCCCGTTTTATTGCCCCCGTTTCAAAAAAGTTCCCCCCGTGCCCCCATTTTGGAATTGCCCCCCCCCGTTTTAACCCCGGGGGGGGGGGGCAGTGCACAGGTCTGAATCATTGATAAAAAGATATAATTTAGGATAATGGACTTAAATTCAGCCAGCCTTAATGTCGGCCACGGCTGTTAATTTTGCCATCCGCAAAGTTATAAAATAAACCGCTTATGGCTAAATAGATCGTCATGTCATTTATATATAGTCATACGCAGATCCTTTAATAACTTTGCGCGGGTTGTAAAAATAACAGCCGATGGCCGAAATCAAGATCGGTCGAATTTAACTCAGTTACCTACCTACCCTCTTATATGGACGAAAAAATAAATTTAGACAATGACGGACGATGAAAAGCGGAGGTTTTACGAGTTAGCACAGAAAGACGCGGAAAGGTACCAGGCTGAGGTGGCCGCTTACGGTGGCGAAGAAGCCATGAGGAAACGGAAGAGAGCTAAGAAGGATCCCAACGCCCCTAAGCGTGCTCTGTAAGATTTTTAGGCATTCTTCAAGAACAACCCACTCAAGTGGTCACTGGAAAGATGGATTGTTTGAAACCATTATTTTTCAAGTGAATTATCGTGATAAAACTCGCAAATAACATTTATCGTGGTATTTGGACCTTAATTTCCCTAAGCAACCTAAGCAAAACCTTAAAATCAAGATAAATTTAATGTTTTGCTTGATTTTGAGGTTTTGTTTAGGTTGTTTAGGAAAACTAAGGTCTATAGTCCAGGATTCAGGTTGTTTATGAGTTTATGATGTTTTTTTTAAATTTATCACTTTGTCTAAGATTTATTAAAAACTATTATAATTTAATAGGTTGTTTTAAAAAAATAACGGTTTTTAACTAGTAGTTCGTCCATGTTTAAAATAGTCCATCTTGTATTTTCTTTCCGTTGACCTCTAAAGTGGGTTGTTCTTGTAGAATGCCGATTTTTATTCGTTAACCCGCCTGGGGTCGATCCACTGAAACTGAGAGTGTGTTCATGTTAACTATATACGTGTTATTATCTGGCAAAACTTTCTATTTTTTAAAGTTTTAGAATTATTTTCTTTGTTTAAATGGAATAAGGTAAATTTATTATAATAATAATAATTATTATATTAATTGTTTTACATTACAACAAAACCCTTAGTTAGGATAAACAGAATCCCTACCGAAGTTTTTATGTTTTCTTAAGTTTTATATTTTAAAACCAATTATGCTAAAAAATTATTAAAATATCAATTATTAAATTTAAACAAAAAAATTTATAATATTTATCGATAGAACAAAAATGAAAACATTAACCAGATGTTTGCAACAGCGTGATAGTTAACACGCTTTTAAAAGATCGTTTACAGATAATAACAAAACACTGTGTTTAGCCCAACAAATTTACCATTGTTTTTATTATTATAATCTATATTTTTTGCCTTCTGTCGCCTGTTTCAAACATTTTTTGTTAAACCATCAAGCTATATTAAATGTCATAACAAAATTAACTCGATGATTGGAGGAATTTAACTAAGTGAATAAATTTAATTAATTTAGATGATGGTATAATATGGTATTTTGTTAGTATTTTGTGACCAATTTAGTTGTGATATTTGTTAAAAAGTATGGAAACTAAACTCGGCCAGCCTTTATTGCGACCACCCCACCGGCTGTTACTTTTGTCACTCAAAGTCCAAAAAAATGCGTAGGTTGATGACATAATGATCTGTCTAGCCATAGACAATTCGTTTCAAAATTTTGCATATGACAAAAATAGCAGCCGGTGGCCGAAATTAAGACTGACCGAATTTAAGGCAGTTACTCTAAAAAGTAAGTATGTTGATAGCATGGGCGTAGCCAGGATTTCGGAAAGGGGGGTCCAACCCTGAACAAAATTTTCGAAAGGGGGGTCCAGGGAGGTCCAAATTCTAAACGTTATAAAAGGGCTAAAAAAATTTTCCGCGCTTTGTGCGGAGTGTTTATTGCCTTGTTTATATCACATTCTTCATTATTTTCCTATTATTCATTAAAAAAATCTAGAAAACAAAGAAAAAAATTTTTACAAACAATTTGATACCTTAAAATTTTTGATTTCTAATACATTAAAAACCTAAAAGTAAAAACCTAAAAACATAAAAATGAGTACATTGAATTACAGCTGAGCAATGCAAAGTGTGAGAAAATGTTTTTAAAATTACTTCTCTTAACCGTTAAATTTTTAATACCACTATATGACAATCTAAAGGGGGGTCTAGCGTGGTGGTATTAAGTTTACAAAACAAAAAAACACAAATTTGGAAGTGGAGACCAATTAAAACATTAAGAATTGGGTGGGTCCAGCGTGGCCATGCCAAGATTACAAAACAAAGTAACACAAATTTGGAAGTGGGGACTATATAATCAATCGAGCGCTGAGCGGAGCGAAGCGCGAGAAAATTTTTTAAAAAATGGCCGTTCTAAACCCCCGAATTTTTATCCGTGGCGACCCAAAAGGGGGGGGTCTAACCCCAAATTTTTCCCTTTGCCAACCTAAAATGGGGGAAGGGGGTCTAGACCCATACATGGTCACGGGGGGGGGGTTGGGGGGGGCCAAAAACCCCCCCCAAATTCTGAAAAGGGGGGGTTTAACCCCCCCCCCATTCAGAAGTGGGGGGGGGGGAGAAAAAGTTCACACCCCCAATTTTGGAAAAATGAAGAAAAAAATGTCTTTAAAATGACTTTTAACTGCCTCCAAACTTAAGTTTTGAGGTCTAAATGAATGTTTTTTTAAGCAATAAAAAGCTCAAAAATGCAATAAAAAGGGCTTTTTGACCTAAAATTAGCGTTGTTTACCAATTTTTCCTTCAAAATTGAAAAACAATATGGGTAAAATGCACTCCAGAAAAAAAAACGATATGGGTATTTTGCGATTCTCGGATTTTAACCCCCCCCCTAAATTGGGGTTTAACCCCCCCCCACTCCGGACCAACTTGCCCATGTATGTAGACCCCCTAGACCCCCCCTGGCTACGCCCATGGTTGATAGTGTTTATTTTGAATTTCAGGTCGGCGTTTTTATTTTTCTCCAGCGACAGGCGACCGGAAGTGCAGCAGGCCCATCCGGAGTGGAAAGTGGGGCAGGTGGCCCAAGAGCTGGGGAGGTTTTGGAAAGAGCTCCCGGACGAGGAGAAGAAGAAGTACGAAGAGAAGGCCATCAACGACAAAGGCCGATACGAAGTGGTAAGTGGTAAGCGAGGCGGTTAGTGGTAAGCGAAGTGGTAAGCGGGATTCGGGATTGCAGAAATAGGGCAAACCTCGGGGGGTTGCTCTGTAACTCCTAAAAGTTCAGCTTTACTCTGCAGTCGGAGCTTCGGGGAACATCACTACTTAGGTTTGGGGGCAGTTAGAAGTCATTTTAAAGACATTTTTTTGCTTCATTTTTCCAAAATCGGGGGGGGGGTCAACTTTTTCTCCCCCTCTCACTTCTGAGTGGGGGGGGTTAAACCCCCTTCTCACAATTTAGGAGGGGGAGTTAACCCCCCAACCCCCCCGTGCCCATGTATGATTTAAAGGCCAGTGTATTTATTGTATTTAAAGCGCAGTGTATTTATTGTATTTAAAACGCAGTGTGGTGTATTTATTGTATTTAAAGTGCAGTGTATTTTATTTGGGTATTTTACAAACTAATTAATTATCCCTTGGTTTTTAGGAAATGCGGGAGTACAAAGCTACGGGTAAGATGCCAGCCTCCCGGATGCCGAAAGTCCCGATGGGAATCCCGGGCGGGGCGGGGATGGGCCTCCCCCAGCAGCCCGCGGGCCTCCCCCCGGGCCAGGCGGCGGCCGCCTCCTCCTCCATGGCCGGCATGGTCATGCCCCCCAATATGGGAGCCGTGGGTAAGTTTTTTGCCATTTTGTTTTTGTTGTTTATAATGCGCGTGATGCCAAAATCGGTTGAAATGTTTAAAAATCCAGTAAATATTTTTAAAAAAACTGCCTTTTTTATTTCGGTGAAATCAAGGACAAACATTGTCAGCTGTCAGGGGCCAGTCCATTAACAGCATGTTAACTACCGGCTAAGTTAGCCAGTTATTAAAAAGGTCCTATTTATAAAGTTTTTTCTAACAATTTTATAACAATATTATTAAGTTTTAATATATTTGTTATGGTTAACCAAAATATATGATTTTTTAACGCATAAAATAGAAAATAATAAAATCAAATGATTTAAAAAATTTAAAGGAAACGGATTTAATAACGGAATAGCTATAGGTATTGATAACTTGTATTTAAAATAAACATTCATTTTGTTGTTAAAATATTATGTTTTTCAACTCAAACTGAAAAATTTGTTGAATTTTACAAAAAGAAAGAAACCAAATTTGAGCAATAAAAGCTTGTTTTAACAATCGGCTAACTAAGCCGGTAATTAACATGCCGTTAGTGCCCTGGTGGAATTTACGACAATCATATTCAGAGCATGGTCTTGGTAGCTAGGGAGGTGGTTGGTTACTTGAGGTTTTTTTTAGGGAGTCGCTTAGGCGGGTAGAGAAGGCGTGAGGAGAGGTCCGTTATGTAAAAAAAAACACTTTTCAACCATTGTTTGTTTTTTATATATCAAAACACTATTCAATTGATTAGTGTTGTTCTATTACGGTATAAAAAAGGTGTTAAAACCCAAATCTGTGTTAAGAATTTTTTTTAACCTCTGAACGAAATTTAGGATAAAATTAGCATATACTCTAAATGTTCTTGAGAGAGGGGTTTAAATTTCAAATTTATGGCGAGAAAAAGGGTCCTAAATGCTCCGGAGTTCCGCTCTGAAGCTCGAAGCTCTGGGGAACATCGCTAATTTAAAAGTTTGTAGAAAAAATAATGTGAACTGGGACTGATTAAAATTTTAATATAATTTTATTTCGCTGAAGCTGCCGGTCAATCGGTAGACGCTAGGTATTGAGTTGGCGGTCTTCGTGCGATCACTAGAAGAAAAGGGGGGGGTGTAAAGGCATTCATTCTCCACGCCCACCACGCCCAGGACGGGCAGGCGGGGAAACAGGAAAAACAGCAACAAAAAAAATCAAAAAACCCCAATAAAAAAAAAACCACAAACAAAAGGAAAAGAAGAAAGAAACAAGCAGAACCGGTGAGGGGAGAACCCCCCCCCTACGGAGGGGGGAAATCCCTTCCCCTCACCCCCCACCCACAAAAAAAAAACCCCACAAAACACACACAACAAACCCCCCTCTGCAGAAAAAAAAAAAGACACCCAACACAACATTTTTTCCCAAGCAAAAAAAGTAAAACCGACCTGGGACCAGAGGACCTTCGGGGGACCCCGCAGACGTTGCTGAGCTCCTCCGGGAGTGGGAGAGGGGGGGGGAAGGGGAAAAAAGCACCCCGCCAACCAAACAAGGGGGGTGGGGAACCCCCCGACTGCAAGGGACACGCACGCTAGGTATTGTGGATTATTAAATATTTTTCTTAACGGTGCGGTGCGAAGTCAAACTTTTTATTCTTGATTTTGATGATTTTTTAGTAAAAACCTTCTTTTTGTCTACACTTCGTATTTTCAGACAAAAAAATCGCAGGTTTTTTGTGCGGGAAACGAAATATCCCGACAAATACTGCTCCAATCTTAACAATAGAGGTATCAAATTAAAGTAGAAAGTATCCGCTTTCTTTGAGTGTATATTTTGTAAGCAAAATTTTTATACCCATTAAACAATCTTTTAAGTACAGAATAGTAAAAAAAAAATTTGGGTGGTCATATCTCCTGAAGCACTGGTTATATTTTGATGAGTAAATTTTTGTGGGCTATTGGGGACAGGCGTTAGGTTTTCACAAAAAATATCAAAATCGAAGACAAAAAGTTTGACTCCGCACCGCACCTTTAAACATTAAAATATTATAATCCTTCCATGCGTTGATCTTACAAAAAAGTTCAATTAATCAATTCCTATTACTAATGTTTTAAAAAATTTAAATTTTTACTATTTTAAAAACAGAAAAACTACAATTGCTTTACGCTTTAATTTCAGGGATTGACGGTTGTGGGCCTAGGACATAAAGGGTTAGATTAAATTCGTTTTCTTCGAAAATATTGTGTTATATGTTTATAATAAAGGCGTAATAATTATTATAACAATTTATTATTTATTATTTGGTTTTAGGCCTTCCGCCCGCCCACCTTCACAACCCCCAGGGGTCAGAGTTGGATCAACTGGAGGATGATGAAGACGAAGACGAAGGGGAGGATTGATTTATTGATTTCCTCCGTATTATTAGCGACTTTTTTCCGTTTTTTTGGCCGCCGCCTCCTCCGCTCCTGTTGTTTACGTGGATTATGGACGGCCTATGTAAGGCGCTCTCCTCGGAAGCGCCCGTGTATAAAAACTATAACTGTACGTGGACTTCTACATGTTACTACTTTCTTCCGCACTTGCTGCTGCAGAGTACACATAGCGTAGCGAAGTCGCAGCGGAAACGAAACGGCCCTGTGCACAATTTACGTTATTTTGATGATGATTATTTTATTATTATAATTTTTCGTCGTTAGTATGACGCAAAGAGTCGAAATTACTATAAAATCGACGTAATTCTGCAACTCGTACTCGTATTGTTCGTGTTCATAGTATTTATGCATTGAAATATGAAAAGAGTCACAGTTAGTTAGAAGCATACATGGGCACGGGGAGGTTGGAGGCTGGAGGGGGGTTAATTCCCCCCAAATTCTGAGAGGGGGGTTTAACCCCCACTCAGATGTGGGGGGGGGGGGAGAAAAAGTTAACCCCCCAATTTTGGAAAAATGAAGGAAAAAATGTCTTTAAAATGACTTCTAACTGCCTCCAAACTTAAGTTTTGAGGTCAAAATGAATGATTTAAGCAATAAAAAGCTCAAAAATGCAATAAAAAGGGCTTTTTGACCTAAAATTAGCGTTTTTTACCTATTTTTCCTTTAAAATCGAAAAACGATATGGGTAAAATGCACTCCAGAAAAAAAAAACGATATGGGTATTTTGCGTTTCTTGGATTTTAACCCCCCCCCTAATTTGGGGTTTTACCCCCCACCCCACTCCGGACCAACTTGCCCATGTATGGTTAGAAGTATTTTATGACGGTTTTGACTCTTTCTGTTATAATAAGGACGGTTTTGGTTTTCGTTCGTTTTCTCTATCTCTCTTTCTGGAGTTTTCATCTCGTAACTGACGGTGTATTTTTCGCTTTTTTGTATTTTCGGTCGATTGCTTGCCACGCTACCACACGACAACACGCCGAAATTTTCCGCCAAAATTTTTTCAAAAATTTCTAAAAAAGGTGGTTTCGATAAAAAAAAATATAATAATTTTGCTAAAAAATTGTTTTCGTTTTTCTCTGTATTCCTGATTTCGGGTAAGCGTTCGGCGGTTCTATAGTTTTGTTTCGTTGGGTTTTATTATCTGTTGCGTTTATTTGAGCAAAATTATTGTGACGTAATAAAAGTGGATCTTTATTATTGGTAGTACGCTACGCATCGTAGTCAGTTAGTGCTGTACTCTCTCTTTTTTTGTTTCTGTATCAACAACACGCTGGTTAAACCGTTTTTAGAAACTCCACGTTTCCATCGTTACGAATTTTTTTAATTAAAAACTTGTTATATAGGTATACTATTAAAAAAGAAGTGTTTTCAAATCGCTCGTAAGCTTTTCATTCGGAACTCGAGTTTAAAACTACATGAACAGTTTTTTGCGCGGAATCTTTTAAGAAAATGTGGATTTATCCCTCACTTGAATTTTTGTTATTTATTCGATAAACGGTGGTAAACTGGAAATTTAAAACGGGATTTCGTAGTATGTAAATACTTTTAACACGTTGAATGCAATTTCATTCGTGATGTACACTCTCAATACATGATAATAGAAAGAGTAAATAAAAATGGAATATGTTGCTTCGTCTTGAAGATTTAAGGCATTGCGGAAATTAAGTAACATGTAAAACTTAGCGGCACTATTTCTCTGTTTGTTCTTGTAATAAATATGGGGGAAAATAAAGCTTTCGTATTTTTTAACGTTGCACTTTTACAAACCTGTTTTCATGGCTTCATAATATATATTATTATTCATTTTCGTAAAAAAATAATTTATAACTGACATAATTTCAGACGAACATTGAATTTCAGTCATTAACACTTTTTCTTGTTCGACAAAAAAAATTTTGCGCGTTTTTTGTATTATGTAGCAGACCTGTGCACGGTCTGAAAATGCCCCCCCCCCCCCGTTTTATTGGAGGATTTGCCCCCCCCCGTTTTATTGCCCCCCCCCCCCCCCCGCCAAAAAAATGAAAAAGTACCCTAAAAATATGACGCCATTTTTGACCTATGATGACGCCATCATCGCGAATTTTTTGCAGTTTTTAGCCTATTTCAATGTATTTTAAGCCATTTTAGACCTATTTTTACCTTATTTCCGCTTTTTTTTTGTCCCTTTTTTCCCTTTTCTCTTCTTTTTTTCTCTTTTTTTTTCTCCTTTTTTCTCTTTTTTCCCCCCTGCTTGCCCCCCCCCCGTTTTATTGCCCCCCCCCCCGTTTCAAAAAAGTTGCCCCCCCTCGTTGCCCCCCCCCCGTTTTGGAATTGCCCCCCCCCGTTTTAACCCCGGGGGGGGGCCGTGCACAGGTCTGATGTAGATATAATATCCCTGAAACTCGATCTAGATCATCCATTTCATCGTTTTACTTTGCGTATGACCAATGGCCTAATATCAGGCACCAAAAATTAATCCGTTTAAATAAAATCTGAATTTTCGTAATGATTGATTTCGCAACTAATATTTTTATTAATGAAATACTTGTTTTCAATTAAAAAATGTTACCTCTCGCAAAAATAAAAAATATGAAGGCTTTTTTTCCCTTTTTTAAACAAATGTTTTGAATTTAACAGTTTACTTTTTGCATTGGTAAAGTAATAATAATGCAAAACGCAAATGTCTGATAGTTGTCCTACATTATAATAAATACAAAAAATAATTTTGAAAATTAATAAAATTATCACAAATAAATTTTTAGTCCTTAAAAAGCGTGGTAATATAAAAATAATATAAAAATCAAACGATGGCAAAGGATGAGCTATCTCGCAAGTGAAATAATCCTTTCGTCGTTACTACGGCAAAATAAGCCAGAGTTCGTACAAAAGATATGTGACTGTGACTCAATTAAATTTAATACAGGACCTTATTAACTACAGAATGAGTCACAGTCACGTGTATTTTTTAATGACAGTGGCTCATTTTGCTGTAGTAACGACGCTTTGTACTGTAGTTTTATCAATGTGTAGTTTCAAGTCCTTAATTTTGAGCTTTGTTTCACTTATTTGGTAACGAAAATAAGTTGCAAAACTTTGAATTCCAGTTGAAAATAGTTTTCATATTAAAATATTAGTTTTTATAGTTCAAAATTAACCGTAACTTAAAAATCATACGACGGGCAAAATAAAACCACGCCGTCGCCTACTAATTTTTTAAGGAAAATAGCGGCGTTACTATTGCAAAATGAGTCACAACTCGTATGAAATATATAAGAATGGGACTCATTTTATATTTCGAATAGCACCTTATTTACTACATAATAAGTCACAGTCAGGTTTATTTAGTAATGACAGTGGCTCGTTTTGCCGTAAGAAACGGCGATAGTCCTACTAGACGAAATCTAAATCTTAAAGTGTTTGGCTATCTAAGCTTGCAAAGTTTTCGGTAACCACTAGTTTTTTCGAGAAAATGTCAGGTGTACCCTGTCACGTGACTATTCCCGATAATGATTGGTTACAGACAGAACCACCTGCCGCTTCAGAGAAGTTAGTTTGAGTCGATCTGAAGACTTTTCACCAAAATAAAAATTCGCAAATTAAAGGCGTTAAAACGTGCTTTTTGTGTTAAGATACAAAGAAATAACAAAAAAAATTAGTAAATAGAAGAAGTGTTAACGTTTCGTGTAATTTTTTTTGAAATCGCTTAAATTTAGACCCTATGCTTTTTCCTATTTTTTTCAACGCGCGGCGGCAACCACAAAACCGATCACACCGACGACTGGATTTTTATGGAATTTTTATAAAATATTTAATCTTTATGGAATTATTATAAAATATTCGATCTTTAACAAAGTTTAAAATGAACGGAACAAATTTTATAGTAAGTTATATTCACCAGAATGTTTTGATGTTGTTTAGACTCATTAGACTATTTTTGGACTTAATTTTTTTGTAAAATTTTGCGAGCTTGTTGATTTTAAGTTCAGAAATCTCCATTATTTTTTACATAAGTGTACGATCAAATAAACTTGGGGTTAAATTAAATTAATTTACAACACAGTTTTAGGCCTAAATAGTGGTTTTAGTATATAAAATTCAATATTAGACCTAAAAACACTTAATTTACTGATTTAAAAACTTTAAAGTTAAAAAATCAGACCCCCTACAATTGAAATCTCGCAACCCGGGTCAACCCCCCTAAAAAGCCAGGGGTGTCCAGGGGACCCCCTCCCCCCTAAAAAATATTTACCTTTCATTCGGGAGTGGAACCCCCCCCAAGCGGACCAGACGAAAAACATATAATTGTTTTTGATCTTTTAAAAATTTTTAGTTTTCCAGTCAGTCAATAAATATCATCCGCCAACAACAAGCAGTAAATTTAATGTTTTGTAATTAAATGTATTGTTATTAGTTTAGTGATATTGATATATTTATTCGCTAATATCATTCTTCGGAGCTCCGGCCATTTAAAGTGAAGGGATCTCCGCCACACTAACGAGCGATTTTACACTTATTTAAGCTTGAAATACATAAAGTTAAGTTAAAAAGTAGGACAAAATAATATGTGGTATTACTCCTTAATTATTCATGAAAACAGTACAAAAATAATTAGGGAAAAGCTGGGGGGGGGAGGGGTTGCTCGGAAGCACCTAAAAGTGGAGCCTAGCAGTGGCATGCCCAGGATTTTATTTTTTTTGGGGGGGGGGGGTAAATACTAACCCTGGAAGGGGGTCTGGGAGCCGAGAGCTCCCCAGCGGGGTTAGGGGGCAAACCCCTTTGTCAGGGCGTCCGGGGGTTGGGGGCAGAATACCCCCCGGACCCCCCCTCCCCTGGGGGGGGGGAGAAAATTTTTAATTTAAGGCGCTAAAGTACACTAGAAATTTTAATTCCAGATGATACTTATTACAAAATTTAAGGTTTTTTATCTCTTTACATTATAAAAGTGTGTTTAAAACGTTAATAAAAGGTTAATAGTGTTCTGTATGCCTTAATTATTGAACGGCATAATCGATTTTAAATCGAAAAACTAAGATAAATTGTCAATCTAAACTACCCGCGAAGCCGGTAAAATTTGGTTTTTTGGCTATAGGCACCTTGCACTAGAACTCGGTTTATACATGAAGTATGGAATATACATAAGCGTCACCATAATGGATAATTACCGTATCTCCTACTTATCTTTCGTAGTATGCAGATCAACCTTTTGAAATTTCGCGGGCTTTTGATCGGTTGATCTGCATACTACGAAAGATAAGTGGATACATCCAGACGCAGAACCCAACCAGAAAACCGAGCAGGCAAGGCAAAATCCCGGAAGCAGACCGGCAAGCCGCCCCCCGGAGAGGGGGGGGGACAGCCAAAAACGAGGGGGCACGGGGGCAAAAACGGGGGGGGGGAAAAGAAAAGAAAAAAGGGAAAAAAGAGAAAAAAAGAAGGAATAAAGAAAAAAAAGAGACAAAAAAACGAAAAAAGGAAAAAAGGCAAAAGGCAAACACAGAAAAGGCAAAAACGCAAAAAACGCGAGAGGCGCAAAGAAAAAGACGAAAAGACAATTGGCGGGGGGGGGGGGCAAAAAACGAAGAGGCAAACCCCAAAAAACCGGGGGGGCATCCAGACCGGCACAGGCGGGAGGCACAGAAAAGTCGAAAAAAAGAAAAAAACCCAAAAAAGAAAAAAAGGAGGGCCCCCCACAAAAAACCGGCGCGCCGAGAGGGGCGCCCCCCCCCACGCCACAGCCAGCCCGAAAGAACCACAAAACACAAAAAAAAAACAAAAAAAAAAACAAAAGACAAAAAAACCACGCCCGAAAGGAAAAAAAAAGAAAAAAAAAAAAAAAAAAAAAAACAAAGAAACAAAAAAAAAAAAACAAAACAAAAAAACAAACAAACAACAAAAACAACAACAAACAACAAAAAACAACACAAACAACCAACCCCACACAAAAAACAAACCAACCCATTATTTATTTATTTATTTATTTATTTATTAGTTTACGTACAGTTATCAAACGAACAAATAAGATACATCATGAAAAAAAAATAATAAAAAAATGAATTACGTACATAATACTAATAAAACAGCTGCACAGGTAATACAAATAAATTACTGCTAATGTACAGCATAAACAAAGTTAAAATGATTTTAAAAAATGGTTTAAGAGTTTAAAAATTGAACTTTTAAGAATTTGTTGATTTGTGGTTTGTTTGCACACCGAAAAATCTGTTGGATGCGGAAACTATCTAAATGTGCAGAAATATGATCGGGTTTGGGCGTTATTATCAACCAAAAGAAAACTAGTTTAATTTGGAAATGTGATGTCATAAATTTCTAACATTCTTTCTGGCACAGACATGGGATTTTACCTATAAAATGATAATGCTGCTGTGAACCCATAAAATTCCTTATGTCATACGCCTGTCAAAATCTGAAAATAAACTAGAAATCAAAAGAGAAAAAAAACACTCTATTAGGAGGGCATAATTTTTTGAGTTCGTTTAGATCGTTCATTGTTTAGCTTGTTAATAATAAAAAATATATGAAGATTTACACTAAAGGCAAATTATAAACTTTTACAAAATTTGAGACAAAAATAAAAACAAAATTTGCATAAATACAATTAATTATTATTGCAGGAAATAACGATCAAGTTTTGTTTTAAAGATTGCAATTGATTTTGAAGAAACAATATCAAAGGGTAATTTGTTCCAGGCAGATACAACTCTGTGAGTAAAAAAATGTTTGGCTATATCTAATCTAGTTTTTTTTTGTTTTAGCTTGAAACCGTTATTTCTGGTTTTTGTAAAGTTTTCAAAGCTGAAAAAATCTTCACGTTGTATATCGACTAAGTTATTAATAATTTTATAACATAAAACTAAATCACACTTTTCACGTCTTAATTTTAAGCTTTCAAGTTTAAGTTCAGAAAGTCTGTCATTATAAGACACTTTAGGGAAACAAAAACGAGCATATAATCGTCTGGTAAAGACACGTTGTACATTTTCCACACATTTTTCATTTTTCTTAAGGTATGGTGACCAAACAAATGGTTCGAATTCTACCAATGGCCTTATGTAAACTTTATAAGCATGTAGCATAGTTTTCATATCACTAAAAGTAAATGCTCTAAACAACACTGAGATTCTACGTAGAGCTTTAGACGCTATTTCAGAGCAATGATCAGAAAATTTCAGATCATTGCTGACCAGTACACCCAAATCTCTTACTGATGACGATTTCTCTATATCAATATCTTTTAATTTGTAATTATTTTGTGGATTGTTAAATCCCATTGAAAGTACATTACATTTTTGAAAAGCAATTCTCAATTGCCATTTGTCAGCCCAATCGGTAAAGTTTTTTAAGTCTAAATTAAATTCGTTAAACGATGCTTCGCTATTTAAAATTTTGTATAACTTGGCGTCATCAGCAAAAAGTTTGATTTGGGTTCCAGATTTTAGGGTATTTGGAAGATCATTTATGTAGATTAAAAATAAAAGTGGGCCTAAAACACTACCTTGAGGCACCCCGCTTGTGACAGTTTTAAAATCGGAAATTTTATCAGCTATAATAACCCGTTGCCTTCTATTAGAAAGAAAATTTTTGATCCAGTTAAATAGCTCATATCCTATACCATACGCTGAAACTTTTTGAAGGAGTTTTTTGTGACTGACAGTATCGAACGCTTTAGAAAAATCTACATAAATAGCGTCGATACAATTTTTGTTATCAAGAGCAGTAACCCAATCTAATAACGTAGATAAGAGCTGCAACCCTACAGACTTTTTGCTGAGGAAACCAAATTGCTCTTTTGTAATTAAATTGTTACAACGCATATATTTTAAAACGGCATCACAAACAATACTTTCCATAATCTTTACACATTGTGACGTAAGAGATATGGGTCGATAATTACATGTTAAGCTACAAGCTCCTTTTTTATGTATGGGGCAAACAAGCGCGTCTTTCCAAACTTGGGGAAGAGAGCCTGATTCCATAGAAATTTCAAAAATTCTGGCGAGCACCATCGCAATGTTATTTGAAGTCCTTTTCAAAAAGTAAGCTGGTATATTATCTGGAGTTTTAGAAAATTTATTAGGCAGCTTTTTAAGTTTTTGCTCAACCAAAGTCACGGGAAATAACACTGTGTTTATACCTTTGTTTTTGTCAACTTTTCTCTCAAAATCTGGCTTTCTTCCGTCATCAATAGTGAACACGGAGCAAAAATATGTATTAAAAATATTACACATTTCTTGGTTGTTTTTTGTATACAAGCCGTCACATTTTTTAATCGGACCAATTATAGGCTCTTTTGATTGCAATTTTGAGTTTACAAATTTAAAAAACGTATTTTTATTTCCGCTTTGAAGAATTTTGCTTTCGGATTTAATTTTAAATTTTTTAAGTGCTTTTTTATACATCTTATCGCAAGTTTTCCAAGCTATTTTGTTTGATAAAGAATATTTAGTCAGGGCGTATAACCTTTTCTTTTTATTTAGTAATTTTATAATTGCCTTAGGATATCGAAACTGTTTTTTGCCTCTATTGGATTTTAAAGGTACAAAATTTACTATGCAGTTTTGAATTATTTTGCAAAAGTTTTGATACAATAAATCTATATTTGAACTTTTAGCTATCATTTGTGCCCAATTTATTTCCCTCAAGTGCTGGTTAATCAAATCATAATTGGCATTTTTAAAATCTCTAAAAAAACTATTTGATGATGATTTATGAGAAACTAATTCGAAATTTAGCATAAATTTTACCCCGCAATGATCGCAATGAGATGAAATAGGATCAGTCTCAACAACATTTTGCACTATGTTTTTTTGATTACATAAAACTAAGTCTAATATGTTACCGTTAATGTGAGTCGGAAAGTTGACATATTGCTTAAAACCGTTTTGAAGAAAACTAGTTAAAAAGTATTCCTGAGTTTTATCTGAAAAAGTTAGAGCAGGAATACTCCATTCAATATTTGGAAGATTGCAGTCACCAATAAACACGGTGGGATAAGATATTTGGGTAATGTGAGCTAAAGCTTCACTAAAATTGTGTAAACATTTAATTTCTTGTTTGTTGTAATTTTTTGGACAACGATAAAAACATATTAGTCTTAGTTTTTCTTTACTTCCTAATAAATCTACGGCAATCCACTCAAAAGCATCAGAATTTTGATCTAATGGAACAACAACCACCTTTATGCTATTTTTTACGCATAAGCATACACCACCACCAGGTCTTTTGTCTCTGTCATTTCGATACACAGAGTAGTTATTTTTGTCTAAAAGAATTGAATTTGTCACAGTTTGATCTAACCAAGTTTCAGTTACTCCTATAATATCAAAAGTATTTTCAGACAAAATACAAGCAAATTCATTAAGCTTATTTTTAAGAGACCTGGCGTTAAATAATACACATGTAATATTACCTGTGCATAATTTTCAATCAGAAATGTTATAAGTGATATTTTGACTGATTGAGGTTTCAGCTTCCCTTATTAATTCCGGATTATCAGTCTCTGCGTTGCCAAAATTAGTGTCAATTGTGGCTGATCTTCTACGACCTTTTGTGGGCAGAACCTTCCATGTTTCAGGCGAAGTACCGAAGCGAACGACAGAAAAAGCTGCTGGAGGAAGACCAGCTTCTTGGGCTTGGCGGTTTCTTTCTTCATACAGCGATTTTATCTTTTGTCGCTCCTGAAAAGTACGGCTAGGTCGGAGGTAAATTCTTGACCAAGCGGGCATTTTAGCAAGATTCTTTGATGCAGAAAGAATCTGTCTGCAATCGGCAGACCGCTCGAAAATAACTTTGAGGAAACGCGGCCGCTTAGATGGTCCTTCATCAATAGCTCCCATTCGGAAAATAGCTGTTGTGTGCGGAATAGAATAACCGGTCTTGGTCAGTATGGTGAGAAGATTGTGAACCCTTTGGCGGTCGGCTTTTTCCGAACCTTCAGAGAGGTTGCAAACGACAATAGCCTTCTGGTTCTCCTTCCGGAGCTCCCTTTCCCGATTCATGGCGTCATTTTCTTCTATTATTTCGCGGACATCTTCCTTGGTTAGTGCTGTTGAAGTAGGTGTTTTGTTACGACGTTTTTTTCTGCTAACTATCGTGAACGGATTGTTTTCGTCTGGTTGAGCTGAGTTAGCATCCAACAAAGTTGCATTACTGTCATTTACATTAACAAAGTTGACAGGCTCATCTAACAAGGATGTGACGTCATTTCCATCGTCAGAAAGTCTATCAAGAACCAAATCAAGTTTTTTATGTACCAAAATAAGGCTGGCCTCATTTTCTTTCAAAAAATTTTGGCCGGAGAATTTGTCCATGCAGGTGGGGCACGGGACCTTTAAGGTCAATCTCCCAAGTTCTTGAGATGTAAGGCCCGTACATTTAACATGAAATATGGCGGGGCAGGATGCACAGTCCATCGCATGCGGCCCTTTTTTCGTAACTTCCTTGCAAATGGCGCATGTAATTGCCATGTTGCAAAACAAAGGAGATAGAAAATATTTTGACGGTTCAGAAGAATTCAACAGAAAATTTTCAAAATTAACCAAATAAATTAAAGTCTTTAGACTGATTAATTGAGGTAGACCACAAAATATGATTGTGCTATTACTCAAAAAATAAACAAAAAGTTCAGATTTAAATTTTCTTTTCAATTTCGATATAATCGTAATTTAATACTCCAATGCCAAAAAAAAATTGTTAAACACCGGAGCAAAGACAAGACACGACCACTCACGTAATGAAAGAAATCTGGCAAACTATCGTGTTACCGTATACCCCCCTCCCTCTCCACTGTGTCCCAACTTGACCCCAAGGTCAAGAGGGTGTGTTGTATAATCCCCTATGTATAAGGGTTAATTTAACACTGCAATTTACTACGTGCTATTTTCTTATTTTTGAGCTATTTAAAATCGGGAAAAACCCCTGTTTTTGTTGGAGACTACAATACCGGCTTGTCCCTTGTCGGCCCATTACATACTGGAGCCGATAACTAAAGAATTGGTACTTTCTGTAGTTACCACCGTGGTGTCTTAATTTTCTTTGGTTTTTCCCTCAATGGTACTTTTCGTCCTTGTCAGTTTTTATCATTTTTTTCCAATATTTTATATCGAGATCACAGGGAGGTGTTCCTCCCAGGCAGCGTATTTTTATTTATATATATTTATATTTTTGTTTTGTATATGTGCAGAGGGCGCCCCCCCCCCCCCCCCCCCCCCCCCCCCCAACCACCACCCCCACAACAACCCCCAACCAGAATCTCTTGTGAGGCAAGGAGTACAAATGTAAATTTTCGTTTTCTAAAAAAAATCTGGTTAAAAGCCTTTAAAAATGAACCTACAATGGACATCACCACCTCAAACCATGGACTCAACTCAAAGTCTCAACTTGAGGCGAGGTTCGGTAGGTGATCTCAGGCTTGAAAAGTCAGCAGGTAGGGAGGATGCATATCAAAATGTTTTAGGTGTTTCATCAAATGTACCAATATTCAATTTTTCAAGTTCTAGCGCAGTCAAGACGCGGGTTATGCCTTTGACTCTCTCGGGCAACCCTGCGTACCCCACTAGCGCTAAAACTATTGAGGGGGAGGACAGGTTATTCAGGGCGTCTGACCAACCCTGACCTTAAATTGACTACTTTTGCAGAAAGAGTGAAACAACGTCGCTTGGACAAAGGCAAAGAGCGGGAGGAATGTGCAAGGCGTTTGGCAACAAAGTTAGGAAACTGCTCAAAAAAGGTCGGTTGGGCGCTGAGTAACCGGTCACATTGGGCAAACTGACTTGCGTGGAGACCTCGAGGGAGTTAATGTAATGGTTAATCAGGGGGAAAATGCTCAGTTAGAAGAAGAAGAAGGCGAGGTCTTCTCAGCGAGCGGGACGCCTTTTGAAAATGATGGGCCGAATAAACTTAGTAAACGTGTAAAATCGCACAACTTGCATATCAATGAGCAACTCTCGAACGCTGAATCTTCTGAGGAGTTGGTAGATAGTGTCTCACCTCCCAGTCCAATGGGGAAAGTGAGGTTTTCTCGGTCCAGGGGGAACTCTCAACCCGACCCTAAAATTTCAAATATTGAACAGCAGGTAGCCAATTTGGCACAATTGGTTGGGAATGCAATGTCCCTCTTTTCTGAAAACCAAAAACGACTTCAAAAAGTCGAACAAAGTCAGCAAAAAGCTGCAGGGATGGGTAGTGGCGCGCAGGGTTATCCACCCGCTCCTATCCACCCAAAAGCTTCCGTTGGTTCTGCTCAAAATCTTCAGACGGAACCACCTCAAGTACATAATAATCAATTTTTCACATGCAATCAAAAAATATTGACACAACCTGTTTCGCAACAAAAGAAATTCCATTATATGAAGTATGACTTTGCCAAACTTTTCCCTCTTTCCCTCAAGAGATTTACTGGGGAGAAGAATACCATTTCCTTTGGGGCATGGTTACGTGAGTTTCAATCGGTTATGGAAGTAGGAGGAATCGCTTGGGAAGATTGTGCTCTTTATATCGGCCTTGCTCTCGAAGGTCTAGCCAAAGAAACTTATGACGATTTAGAATCTTATATACGTGAGGATTATGGCTTAGTTCTTGAGCAGTTGCAGGAGACTTTTAAGAATTTGACTGGTACTGTCGCAGACCAATTACACACCAGAGTCCAGGCTGAAAATGAGACGGTAGAACAATTCTCTGCACAAATCTCTAAGTTAGTTAACGCAGCCTATCCTGCAGAAAATTATTCTCCAGACCAGCGTGCTGAAAACCGTATGTGATACTTTTGGAATGGTCTTAAACCTGATATTAAGCGAGAATTAGGCATGGTAGATCGTCCAAGCAAATACGTACAAGCTGTTTTGTATGCCTAATGCCAAAAGGACCAACCAATGTAGCTGTAAACATCTCGCCAATTGTTGCAAAGCTGGCTATAGACGTGCTGAGAACCGAGCCCATAAAATAGTAGCACCGCTCAAATTTCCAAAGGCAAGCCCTAAACTCGACAAACCACCTCAGCCACTTACCACCATAAATGTGTAACTGAAGGATTGGATATGACAATGTAGATTCCTTTGCTGTTGTCATACGCATATTTCTCTAATTAGTTAGTAAAACATGTTTACAATTACACAGCGCACATGCAACATAATATTATATTATATACTTAAAAAAATATCAAGCACAGAAGTAGAAGTCTATAACTGCCTAATTCGCCAATGTTGTTATGGAACACAGGAAAACGAGGATAAAAGAATTGAACGGTAAATTTTACTGAGTAAGGATATTCCTGGGTCTGATCAGCCCTTTTCCAAGGAATACATTTGCTGGCCGTGAGAAAAAGTTTTTTGAACGCGCGTATAAAAAAATTATAAATACAAAAACGGTATAAATGTTGAAATGATATGAGAATTAGGAAGTTAATACCATCAAAACGAATAAAAATTGGATTAATATAACATACTAAAAAGCATGCTAGAGTGGTTTGGCCAACCACAGGAAATTGCCATATAATAAAATGGTATAAATATTGTAGGATTTATGAATTAAGTACGTTACAGAACAAAATTCCTTACACACGGATCCTTAGGTTATTAGGTTATTTTGTTTTTTTTTCTGTTATTTTCGTTGCAGTGCTAACCTACACAACAGCGTAATGTACTAGCATAGCATGAACCTTCTACTACTTGTCCTACCAATAGTGTAGTTACACTACTCAGATTTTATTCCAGTACCAGTACCAGTACTATGTCGGTTGTTCAAAAAAATTCCAGTACAGTACCAGTAAAAGTACCGTTCTCATTTTAGTTGCAGTACAGTACCAGTACTATCCCTTTCTCAAATTTTATTTTAATTACAGTACCAGTATTTTTGCAAAAAAACCAAATTTAATTCCAGTATTGTAGGAATTAGTACTAGTATTATTTCCAGTACCAGTATTTTTGTAATGAATAAATTATTCATTGTTTTAAATGTAGTTTTTTTTACAATGAGTTATTGGAGAACATTTTTGATTGATTAGAAAACAAAATATTCCCAAACCCAACAAACGATTTTTGAATTTTTTATTTTAAAAAAGCTTAAAAACAATTAAGGTAGTGTTGTGGTCGGTTGTAACTGTTATTTGAAAAAATAAAAACAATTTAGGTGGTATTATGGTCGATCGCAACTGTTATTTTCATCAGTCGCAGCTGCAAAAACTCACACATGCGCAAATAGCTAAAACGACCATTTCCTGTGTTTTGTAAAATGTCAACAATGTTAATGTAAAAAAATTATTAAATAAAACATTAAGTGAAAAAACTAAATAAAATATTAATTTTAGTTTTAAAAATTGGGAAACCTTTTGCACCATTTTAAAACTTTTGTTGTTTTTTTAATAGAAAAACTTTTGTTTAACCCTTTCCAGTGATTGCCTTTTCGTGGTTACAATCGTGAAACATTCCTATGACCATAGGTGGGCAGCCTCTGGGATTTGGGGGGTATAGGGGGGGATCAAATTTTAGGGGGGGGTGTCTGGCAAAATCCAAATTTTGAGGGGGGTGTACCCAATATTTCCGCGCTGCCTTAAAATGGGCTTAAAACGTGTAAAAAACGTAAAAAAAGCTTATAAAAGCTGTAGAACTGTGTAAAATTAAAATAAGACTTTATTGCAATTTATAAATTTTATTTTTTAATTTTTTAAATAATAATGTGTTTATATATTCTTAGAATTAGATTAGAAATCATAGTTTTTTTAATAATTAGGTAGCATGGGCGTAGCCAGGGGGGTATAGACCCCCCTTTTGCGTCTGCAAAGGGAAAAATTTGGAGTTCGACCCCCCTTTTGGGTTGCCAAGGATAAAAACCTGGGGGGTCTAGAACAGTGGCGTGCCCAAAATTTCATTTGGGGGGGGGGCAGTCTGGAGGGGGAATACTAATCCTGAAGGGGGGTCTGGGTGGCGGGAGCCCCTAGTAATTGGGGGTGTGGGAGGCGAGAGCCCCGCAGCGGGGTCAAGGGGCAGAGCCCCTTGTCAGGGGGGTCCGGGGGACAGAATGCTCCAGGGGGAAAAATAAGGCGCTAAAATACACAGACATTTTAATTTCAGATGATGTTTATTACAAAATTTAGGGGTTTTTTTATCCCTTTACATTACAGGTGTTTAAAACGTTAATAAAAGGTTAATATTGTTTAATTAATGTTTGTTGAATAATAGGAAAAGAAATAAAGTATATGACATAAACAAGGTAATAAACACTCCGCGCGAAGCGCGGAAAATTTTTATAGTCCTTTTATAAGGCTTAAAAATTTTTCTCCGGGAGGCGAATTCGTGGTGGGGGTGTCCCCGGGTACCCCAAATTTAAGGGGGGTGTCAGCAAAATCCAAAATTTTGGGAGGTATAACCCCCCAACCCCGCCCCTGCCCACCTATGCCTATGACCTATGTCGCACTTCCGTCATGTAATTTTTTTGCGCAAATAGTGCCTAGTGAGCGAGGAAATTGAAATGGTTAAAGCTAAACGGTAGCAATAAGCAGATTTTTCTTACAGATACAGTGTATTACGTAGGATATTTCATGTTGCAAAAATTGAACGCGTTAAGGTAGAACAGCACAGTTGGTTTTGACGGCAACTCTTTTCTATTTAAACTTTATGAAAATTAGTTTGATCTGCTATTTTAATTTCTAACATACGCTTTAAAAAATCCTTGTCGTTCATCATCATCAATAATGATACTAATAAAACACATTTCAAAAATACAATAAAATACAATATTAAAATAAATTTATTTGTCATTTTTGATTTATCGTATCTTTAATAATGTACATTTTTTAAGCAAAAGACTATCTACATAAGTTTAGTTAAAAAATGGGTTCTCTAAACCACCTCTAAATGGTTTCTAAAAACCTTTTATAAACAAAACAGTTTAGTTTGTCATTTTTTGGTGTCGAATCATAAAAGGGAAATGAAAATTTAAAAGTTTGATTCGTACAAATTTTAAAAAAAGTTGGGAAATACTCTCTTAAAAGTGATTGGTTAATATAACGTAGAACTTAGTAAGTTTCTACAAATTTTTTAACGGGAAAGGATCCGCTCATTTAATTAGTAACTTTTACGATTTTTTTTATTTATCAAAAACCTATTAATTAAAAAATTAGTGAAACTCCCGTCTTGCAATAAAATTTTCCTATAAAACTCCGGTTAAAGGATGCATAGAATAGGTTTACATGAAACAAGAATTTATAATAGTTAACAAGCATAATAAATTAAAAATTTAAAACAATAGTTTTAACTTCCAAATTTTATTTTTATTTTAGTTTTAGCGCGATGGCTAGAAGAAAAGTCCTTCTTCGGCCAAACATTTTTCCATATTTTTTTCTTATTTAACCATTTTAAGGGTGAAGAAAAAAGTGATTTATGGTTACTTTTCAAATATAAGATTGTTTTAATTAAAAGACAAAACATTTCTTACCTTAGTCTGTCCTTTCTTAATTTGTTTTGTAAACGAAAATGCAGATTTCACGAAAATGTAGATTTAAAAAAAATTAATAAAGTGTTGCAAAAACTTAAAATCCCTAGCAGAAAATTTTACACACTTCAAACTAAGGATATACTATGTCTTTACAAATTTTCATACAGTGTTTTCCTATTTAATTTGTAATTGTTATGGTATGAGTAAGTAGCAAAGGGAATCAAGGAATAAATACTTATTTTACTTGTAATTTAGTGAATGTCATTTTTACTTTGGGGTTTTTTGATCTCAAACATTGCTGTCGGGTCGGTTTTTAGCGGCGCAGCGATCTACACGGCTCAAATACCACTAATTCAACAAAGCACACACCCTCTCCTACTCGCGGAAGCAGAGATGGAGAACTTTTTCTGGAAGAGGCTCTAGCTCGCATAACAACTCCGCATCCCTACACAGTAGCGCAGAAAGTGATGATCGCGAGCCTCCTTCTGCTCATGCTAAATAATCGCAGGACTATTAAAACGATTCTGCTTATTACTCATTTCTGCTTATTGCTTATTACTCATACAAACAAACAATACTGCTTACAAACAATTTCCCTACTATTTACTCATCTTCAAACATCTACTCTACTAACAAACTCATTTTTTAAGAACAAACTAATTTTTTTCAAGTGATACAGACTTTTGATTTAATTTTCTGCCCATGATATTATGCCGCAACATTCTGGCGATATTCCTGATAATTACTAATTTTGAATTGTGTTTTTGTTTTTTTATTATTTGGTGCCTTAATACTCGTCTATGTCATAATGTAATTTGTGCCTTTTTTATGTGTTTATGAGAGTAAAACCATACTTGTAAACTTTTTTTCTTTGTATTTTTGTGTGTTGTAATTTTTTTTTATATTAGTATTTTATGTATTGTTCTTCTTAGAGGCAAGAAATTTGCTTGGGTGCACAGCCGTTAACTGCTGTCTCCTCTTTTAATTTTAAAGGGTTTTTCTTGGTGCTAGGTGAATGTGCCCCGCTCAAACCCACACCCCGCTACGTTTGGTTTGTTGCCCTGTAGCTGGGGGCAGCTGCCATCTGATGGGGGAGGTGTGGCGGAGGGCGTGTGGTAGTTTAGGTTAGTAAAATATATTATTACAATCGCTAAAATATTATATGGTCATTCCATCCAGTTTTCATACGCTTTGTTAACATATTAAAATTTTTGTCGCCAACGCATTTCAAATTAAATCGTTCCAAGCAGTAAAAAGGCTCCCTACAGTGTACAGGCACAAGGGGTTTCTTATCACTGTTTTGCGCGGTTACTAACTGAGTAGTTGAACCTACCGCTTGATTGGAACCCCAATTTAGTTGGCAGACCCAGATTAGGTATTTTTATATATTTAAACCTAAATTTACTTACAATGACCTTACTTGAGATGCCGACACACTGCAGTTGGTTTCGGCCAACTTAGGTAGGGAAGTGTGTGTTGAGTGAAAATAGCTCAGTGGCTGACTGGGTTATTTTCTATGAGTTAGGAAAATCGGCGACCCCAACTTAAAAACCTTAATGGCGGAATGGCCTCAAAAGTAACCAAATGGGTACAAGTACCTTTTTATGGAAAATTGCACATAACACATTTTTAATTCAAATTAATTATAATTATAAGTTAGGAGGTTCAGTAACCCTTTTGGAAGCGGTTGTCAAAAGCCCTTCCTATTAAATCATCCGTGTTAAATCCAAAGAATTGTTTTGCTAAACCTGCAAATTTCTTTATAAATTCAATTTTCGCAAACGCAACATCTTAAGTCCTCTAAAACACTAGTCACATAAAACTTAATTAGTGTTCTTTTTTAATTTTCTTTTTGTTATAATTTACATTTAAAACTAACTCATGTAAAACTCGTCTTTCTGGCCAAAGCCTTAAAATTTTCAATTAGTTATTACTTATGTTTAGTGTAAAATCAACTAACATGCTCCCCCAAGGCGGTTCATTATTGTAGCGTAAAATCAAAAACAAATTTTATTAGCGTAAACACTTGTAAACAAATTATTCAGCGCTCCGTGCAGTCAATTACACAAAGCTGTTTTTATTTCATGTAAACGCTTGTTTTTACCACAAACACGCCTACTATTACCATAGTGCAAAGCATATTATACGACACAGTCCGTTGCGGTGGTTCTCCCTATTCCAATACCTCTAATTTTTAACAAAAAGAGTAAAAATACGCTAGTAACTGTAATTTTAAATATAAATTTTTGTGTGCTGGAGAAGATTCTCTGCAAACTATCCTATTACCGTATACCCCTCTCCCTCTTCACCCTGTCCCGACTTGACCCCAAGGTCAACAGGGTGTGTAGTATAATCCCCTACACATAAGGTTTAATTTAACACCGCAATTTACCTGCTATTTTCTTATTTTTAACAGAGCTATTTAAAATCGGGAAAAACCCCTGCTTTTGTTGTACAAGGAAAAGAAGTACCACATCTAGCGGGCGACAAAACTACAATACCGGCTTGTCCCTTGTCGGCCCGTTACATTAGTATGTTTAATGTGTGTTGAAAATCGCTAATATCAGATTAACTTTAAGTCAAATTAAACTTTTAGCATAAGACCCTTGTCTGCCCAAAGGGGTTATAAACGCGGAGGTGCTAATGGCTCTTAACGCATTTAGCCCAGGGGAACTCTGCCTAGGGGAGATTATGACAAAAGTTAGCATATTTTTAAAAAGGAACTTATTTGATGTTTGCAATGTTTTAGGAATTAACGAACGCTTTTTAAGGATTGCGAATGTCTCTGGTTGTTGTTTTTTAAACTTAATATTATTTTATACTTTTCATTTAAGAACATTTTTTGCAGGTTTTTTAATATGCGCTACAGGTTTAAGCCATATTTTTTAAAGCTGTCTTAATATAAAACACACACACTAAAACACAAACCAAAAACACTACAAGATGACTACAAGAAAATAGGGACCAAGATCAGTAGTCAATCGACCAAATTCACATAAGAAATAATTTGCGAAAGCATCATTGGCATGCAGCTTATACCCTCTCAGGTTTTTTTTCAGCAATAGTACATTCAGAAGTTTTTGCGCGGTTTTCCAAAAAAGAGATTTAGATGAGTTGCGCACTTCTTAACCAAACCACATGCAAATAATCTTTATTTGACTTTTTTTGATTGCAGGCTAACTGGAAAACCTGGGAAAAAGTTTTGACCACAAATTCCACAAGAGACAGCTAAAACTCATAATTTTTGCAGCTTATTTAACTTCTTTTGTATAGCAACACAATTTATAGAGCTGGCCTTAATTTTAAAATATTTTTTTTATTCTTCCCATTATTTTATTACAGAAGCAGTCAACCTGTTTGTGTGTGTGTGTTTTTGTTAACCAATCAATGTGAAACCAACTCATCTAAAATAATGTAAAATCCAAAAGATCCGGATTAGCCACTAAAACTGAGAAAAAAATTTTTTGAATCCAGAATTAATCTAGAATGATCAATAGGAACGCGGAACAAGAACCAGAAGATCCCTTTTCAAAAATCCAGAAACCAGAACCGAAACAAGAACAAATATTTTTGCCTGGAACATCCAGAACCCAGAACCAAAACTGTCCATCACTAAAAATCAATATCAATTGGCCTGGAGAATTACTAACTCTTGAGAAGTTTTTATTAGTAAACGCATTATTTTATTAGTTTGAAAAAAAAGTAAATAGATTTTTTGCGCCATATTCAAGTTATTTTGCTGAAACGCGTTAAAAATGGATCTTATATTTCTGTTTTGTAAATAAATGAAGTAGTACTCAGTGTTAAATTGTAAAACGTGAAAGTTTTGTAGATTTATAGAGATTTTTGTTAAAATTGAAAATTATTTGAAACTAAAAACTCTAATGGCTAAAATATTATGTGTGCACGGTACAGGTGTCATTTGTACTAAATCTAAAGCTAAAGTGCTTTAGTACTTAAGGGTTTTTTGGGCTTAGTACTAAAGCTAAGGCGAGACTAAACTGAAATTAACTGGCAAAAGCTAGGCAAATGGTATGGGCCCGGCAAAACGTAAGCTTTTGCCAGCGAAATGACAAATTATTCAAAAAACCTATTGTTCCTACCAATCAAAAATATGATTATTTGATGAGATTTCTATCCATGAACAGAAGAGGTAAGGAGGGGTGCACCCTCCCCTCCCCCCTTTAACCTCAAAAATTTGGACCACTTTCCTTGACAAAAATCGAGTTTTCCTCAGATAATTTTTTTAAGCTGACTCCCCTCCAGAATTTTAAATCTGACACCTCTAAAATATATTGTTTTTGAAACCAGACACAGGCATTAACCTTCTTTTAGATTTCAAAATTGTTTATCCAGGATCTACCCCCTAAAACGCCAGCAAGTACCGAAGGACCCCTTAGGACTTCCCTTCCAGAATTCAAGATGCAATTTACCCTGGGTAAACAAACATCCTAACCTTTTCCGACCTTTTACATAGCTGTCAAAACTATTTAAACCTGGAGATGAATATTCTTTACTTTAAAAGTAACATAAGTTAATTATTTGAACAATAATTCTTATTAAAACGATTAAAACGACTTTTGGTTTCAAAGTGCTGTAAGTATGGGTTTTACTTTTTTGTATTTTTTTAATTTTTGTTTGAGCATTGGAAAATACTGATTTTTTTGCTTTTTTGAAATATTTTTTTGAGTTTCTAAGTGTTTAATATTAAAATAATCTCATTTTTACTATTTCATATGGGAATTTTGTAAAGTTTATTATGTAGTTAGCTTTTTTTTTAAATAGAAAATTTTGGTTTAATATTATAGTTGCTTTAAATATTTATTTAAAAATAATAATCCTGATAGTTAACAATTATTGATGGCTATTTACATTTAAAGTTAAAACTGATATACTTTAGTTACAAGAGCAACTTTAAAACACTGGAAAATTAAGCCTAAAAATGTTTTTAAAATATAAAACTAAAACCTGATGCAATAAACGTTAAAAAAATCTTTAATGTTGAGTTTTTACTGTAAACTTAACTGTGCAATGCTAAAAATTACCTTAAAAAAGGAATAATTTTTAAAATTATCATATTAAATTAATTTCTAGGAAAATGCCCATATTTGTCAATTCGGCAAAAACTATGGCTAAAGTGCTTTAGTACTAAGCCTTTTTTGAGCTTAGTAATAAAGCTAAGGCTAAATGTTTTTTGGACCTTTAGTGCTAAAATTAAGGCGCGGCTAAAGTAAAATGTCTGATAATGCACACCTGTAGTGCACGAACATTCTATGATAACTCCCTAGTTTGAAACATTCTATTATTGTGTTTTATTTGGAGAGTTAGAGTTCTCTTAACATTATTGTTATAAATAAAAAAATGACTGTGTTGAGTTTCTGATTCAACTAAATGTTTTTCTTAGAAATGTAAAAGAGCAAATAGATAGAAACAAGAATTTTTTATAATCTTTTAAAATTAGCTTTTTTATATAACATTTGGAATTTCAGAAAACTAACTTAATTTGATATAGCCTTAATTTTTTTATTCGCTTTAAGTATACCTGGATTTAGTCGTATGACCGTGCAATATTTAAAAATCACAATACAATCAAACAAAATACAACTAATTTGCGCGTAAAGAAATTAGCTGTGAACTGTCTAAATTAAGACTTCACCAAAATTAACTTAGTTACCAAATTTTTTTAACTAGTTACTTAAAACTTAAGGGAATTTTCACAAAATTATATGCTTAATTTATGTGTAAATATAATTGTAAAGCAAAGAAATATTTTTCTATAATTGAGAAGTTTTAATCAAATACAAAACTAATTAATAATCAAATATAATTTTTTTGTAAATGAATGAATGATAATGCGTTTCAGCTAAAACGTTGTATTTAACGTTTTTATAATGCACAATACAATAAAGATTATTGCTTTGTTATTTTTGCCCCAGAAAATTTTCAGGATTTTGTGACCTTAATTATTTGTTTTTTGTAGGGTTCTATATGTCATTTAAAGTTATGCTTGATAGTTTTTTGCTGCTGTATTGTTTTTGCTTTACAAAATGATAAGATCGATTTTAAATAAAACATCCTGCATCTATAATTTGTGTAATTTGCATAATACAAATACCATATATACTTGGTACAAATTGCCAAACATTTGATAAAAAATTACTAACTAGTTTTGAAAAATTAACCAAATACTTAGTTAAAACACACAGGGGCCTATTTCATAAAGACATATGTAAATTTTCATTTTACAAAACTCTGCCTATTTTTTTGTAAATTGCATGATAGAGGATATACGACACGGCAAATATTGATCGTTTAGCGGAGATGAAATGACGTAGTCGCGAACAATCAACGCAGAGCAGTGCGCGCAGATGCTCCCCCTGGATTACAAGTTGAAAAACCTTTATCGTTTATTTTACAAAAAATAGGTGGAGAATTGTAAAACAAGAATTTTTAAAGGTTTTTATGAAACAAGCCCCAGAATAATTTAATCCAAAAATGCAAATTAGTTGGTAAAAAAGTAGTGTATTGGTCCGGAGGTGTAGTAATATTTGGTAATTTTTTACTCGCTATTTGGTTAAAAACTCACCAAATGGGCGTAGAGAGCACAGGAAGGGCAGCATTGTAAGACTTTGGATGGCCGTGGAAAAATCTGGATAGACGGTAATGAAATCAGGATGGAGGGAAAGCAGCAAACCCAAATTCACCACTTTGAAAACACTTCTGACGACCGAATACACTGGAAGGAGAGTCTGTGTAAAATCCTGACGACACTAGTAAAAAGGACACTAGTAAAAAACCGGACAACTGTGTAATATCGGGACGGAAAGCGTCAAAATTCAAATCCAGGGAAAGCAACGAATCCAAATTCACTAATTTCCAAACCAGGCCGACCACAAACAAACGTGAAAAAAGTTTGCCTCCTGAGGCTCCCGAGCCTGGCGCCTCATGAAAATTTTCCGAACAAAAAAAAAGGCAAAAAAAGTTAGCCTTGTAAGGCTCCCGAGCCTGGCGCCTCACAAAAATTGGACAGGAAAAATTTTGCGGTTAATTTTGCATGCAAAATCTGGATGAAGTAACATTTTCATGCTTATCTTTTTAAATGACAGAAAAAACAACTAGTTCAAGTCTTGTCTTGTAACCGGCGGCCGTGAAGATTATCTTTGAATATGCATATATGTCTTGATCGACTGCACAGTTTGTCAAATTACAAAATCGTGATGATTAATCTATTCTCTGCTGTCAGCTATATATATGTTCGTTAAAAACCAGCAAATTTAAGACCCCTGTTCTGACCCGTGTTGACTGCTTTGAGGTATAAGCTTGCTAACTGTAAATCCCATCTACCTTTACCGCACAAATGTTAAATCAAAAAAAAATTGATTCTTCGTTACAAGTTCTATCTATTTATATTCTAAATTTCAAGTGATATAAATTTTTTTTAGCCGAGTTATGTTTTAAACAAAATTTGCATATAGGTCATGATCAACGGCACAATTTGTCAGATCACAAAATATTGATTATTAATCGATTTTTCGTTGTCAGTTGTATCTATGTTTTGAATTTCACGTATATTAACTTTATTTGGTCAAGTTATAATTGTTTTAAATAAAATTTGCATATAAGTCATGATTAGTGATCGATCGAGGCCCCGGCCCTGGCCCCGGCCCCGGCTTGCCCTGGCACTTTTTTCTGCCCCGCCCCCGGCCCCGGCCCTGGCGAATGCAATTTTGCCAACCCCGGCCCCGGCCCCGGTACTTTTTGTGTCGGACGAGCCTGGGCAAACCGGGGTAAGAACCCCTAAGAATGCAAAATATTTTTAACGTTGAACATAAATCATCATATCAAATTTTAAGTGCAAATAGTTTTTCAATGCAAATTTCAATAGTTTTTTCCACGTTTTTAATATTTTGTGTATACCACTGTTATATATAGTGTCTTTAAACCAATTTTCATTTATAATATTTTAAACAAAATACATTTATCTACTATCAATTATTATCACAAGAAATAATTTTGATTTTACATTTGTCAAAGTCAAAACTACGTGTGTCGTTTTTTATCAAATAAATCATATGGACTACGCACTGAACTACATTATATACTACTTTGCTTATTAATTTTCTTGACCTTCGGGGTTTCCGCTATATTATACTATATTAGGTGTGCTGTTCTGTGTGCTTTCTTAAAAAAAATAGGTCCCCTACTTTTTAAAGGTGATTATTAAAAAAAAGCTATTAAAATCTGATATGACTTTAAAGTCTTAAAAAGAGCGCTTATTTAAGTTAGCTTTAAAACTTTTCTTGAATGCATCCAAAGAATCGACAGTTACTTGAGAAATATTGGAAAATACGTGTGTTATATAAAAAAACGTCCGCTTTTATTGCATTTGATTAAAGTTTTTTTTGCTGAAGTTTGAACAGTTCCTCCAAATTTCGGTTACTTGTATGTTTAAAAAGTCAAGAATGTTTCAAAGCAAAAATAGTCTTAAGTTTTATGAAAAACGCGCAAAAGTATTTATGGGCCTACCTAGCATAACAAAAATTGGGTTGGTGGTCCCACCACGAAACAAAGTTCCTTTTAAATTAAATGCATTTTTTGTATTATTTTTGAAACTGGAAATATTATATACAAATAAAACATCTACTTAAAAAAATTTTTAGTTGTCTTTTTGTATTTAATTAAGCATCACACAATGTTTTTTTTCTGATAAGCCAAAAAAATTTACATATGAGAAACCTTAGTTACGCTTAATATAGCTCTAAATAATGGTCAAAAGTTAACAAAAATACTTAAAATTGTTTTAATATAGCTGTTTAATCTCCGGTTTCCAAAAAAATTTGGCAAAAATCATTGGTTTCATAACGAGTTCTGATTTTGCAGCAGGACCGCAGACCCAAATTTTTGTGATGCTAGGTAGATCCATAAATCTGTAGTTAGATATGTTTGTTCTTATTGTAACTTTTTGAGCGCGTTAGTTATGTTTTCAACTGTTTTCAACCATTTGTAACTTTTTCTGATTATTACAAAAAAAAACGGGTGATTAAGTTTGATTTCGTTGCGGTTCTTTCTTTATGTGCGTTATTCATTCACTTATACACAGAGTAGTAAGATGCGATTTAAATATTACCTCATAATCATCAGAAAAATTTAAAATTATAACATGTGAATTTTGATTCATGAAAGTTTAAGATTAGTTTTTTTTTAAATTTTTATTAAAGCGTATATTTTGATTTTATTTAAATGGAAATTGATTTGTTGTTTGAACTTGTGAATAAAAAATTAAAACTGCAGTGTATTTCTTTGAATCGCATTAATTTGTTTTTTTAAAAACTGACATTTTTAAATAGATAAAAACGTTTAAACAAAAACGTAACACTATTTAAAAAAATAAACTTAGCAATAATGAATGATAATACATAAGTACACGTCAAATACATAAGTAAATCTCAAATACATAAATAAAAAGATATATATGTGAATAAAATAATAATTTAAGGACTAAAAATCGAAGTTACATTTGCATAAAATCATAAAACTTTGTTTTTTTAATTAAAAAATAACTTGTTTTGTTTACGCACGATCTTAGATTTTTAAACCATGATCTTTTAAATACTTAAAAAACTATTTGCGGTAAAAAACGTAAGGTTTTTTGCAAAAAATTGACCGAAATTACAGATTTTGCTAAATTTTTAGCCTGCCCCGGCCCCAGCCCCGGCCGGGGCAAAACTTTTTACCCCGGCCCCGGCCCCGGCAAATCCAAATTTTGCGACTCTGGCCCCCGCCCCGGCCCCGACAGTAACAAAAATCCTGCCCCGGTCGATCGCTAGTCATGATAGACCGCACGATTTGTCAAATCACAAAATCGTGATAATCAATCGATTCTCCGTTGTCAGTTGTATCTGTTTCCAAATTTTAATTTAAGAGATGATTCGCCCAAGTTATTCAAAATCAAAGAAAGCGTTAGGAAGTTATTTACTTATTCATTTACTCACTTACTTACTCATCTGAAGATAATACCCGGCTGCCCACGGCTGCCGTAATTATGTTATAAAAACTGCATAATACGTAAATATTTAAATTCAGAAAGGTTTTTTCAAAAATAGTATGATTTAGGGAAGTTTTCTATTAAAATATGAAGGCACTGTGTTAATAAGTTCTTAGTTTGCACATGATATGATAATGAGAATACGTAATAAATCCTACAACCCATATTGGTGTGTAGATAATGATCACAACTCCAAAGTGGTACAATTCCTTTTGTAATATAACTTTTTTGTGCTATTTAATCATTGGAGATTACTTAAGTGTATCTATATGTTTAAAGATTTTAGAAATTTTTTTGTAGTTTTAAAAAAAATTAAATTTTATATCCATGTTTAAATATAATGGTTTCATTTTATTTATTAAAAAAATTTTAAGAAACTACAAAAAGTTTTGAAAATATTTTTTGTATTTCAAGATTGAAGTTTGTAAAATAGTGTGTGTTCATGAAGATTGCAAAATAGTGTGTGTTTATTGCAAATTATTTAATAAAAGTTATGATGCAAAAACTTTATTTCGTGAAAAAAATTGGATTAGGAGTATATTTTTTTAATTTTAAAACAGCAATATATTGCGTCATTACTCTGACACAATGAATCAGAAGCTTTATAAAATAGTCAACTGTGACTCTTTTTTACCTTAAAATACAAATAATCTAAACAAAATAACTCAGAGTCACGTTGATTTTATAATGATTGTAATACTTGGTGTTAGAGTACCGACCATTGGTAAATTATTAACGGATCAGAAAATTTAAACTTTTTTAAGCTTAGAACACAGGAATTTTTTAAATTTTGGTTTAACTAAAAAATACTGGTACTGGTACTAAAATCAAGAATTTAGGAAATACTGGTACTTTTTTGATTTTAATTAAGTTTTTTTCTTTTTTGATCTTTTTTATTGAGCGTATAGTAATATTTGTTTTTTAAATATGCATTACTTTTGCGCAAATTTTAGTTAAGCTTAGTAATACAAGAAATTACCTTTTAAACTTCTAAAATAAAAACTCCTATTCAAAGCTCCGATAAACATCACTTATTAAAGTTTTTTTATATATTTGAAATTAAGAATTTGAAATTAAAAGTTTACCCTAAGAACTTTAGGTCGGGCTTTTAAAAGGGTTTTTAAGTGTTTGTTCTAAACAAAAATACAGTGTTGAACTAAAGATGGATACTTTGCAAGATAATTTTGATCATGCGCGCCCTGAAAAACCTGATTCGTTTGAAGCCACGAGCGCAGTGGCGTGCGGAGGTGGAGGGAGATGTTCATGGGAGAGGGTGTTCGCCCCCTTCCCAAATTTCGGAGAAGCCGATATAAAAATAGAAAATAGGAATTTAATTTTTGACAGTTCGTTTAGTGTTATAGCAATTTCAAATTTTCATTCAAAAAATTTGATTCCAAATTTTGGATTAAAAATTTTGCATGTCATTGGCTTTAAGTTCTGTTGGTTCCAAGTTTTCCGTATTGTTAGAACATTGTGTTGCGGAGCTCCAAGTATTTAAAACCAAGAAAGCTAAAAAGTAATTCTGAGTTTATTTAACCTTGCAATATGTTTTTATTTGTGCGGTTCTGACTTTAAAAAACAAATTGCAACAGAGGAATTGTTAAATTCCCACCTTTTCAATACATAAAAAATACATAACTTAATTAAATTTAACCGTGAAAAATTGGTTATTATTCCAAATTGAGTAATTGGATAATTAAATGTTAAAATAAGCAAATCCATAGATCCTTTCTTCATATAAAGCATCAAAACTTTTCAGTTGCATTTTTTAAACCAAATAGCTATATTTTAACCATTTAAAACAATGTTAACAAAAAACTCTAAAACATAGTATATTGTATTGCTTTCGGGGCCGTCGCATAAGAGTACGGCACGAAACAGTACCACAAAATAGTCCCGGGTTTCGCAAAAGAGTACGCACAAAATAGTACGCCACAGAACAGTACCGTCAAAAAACAGTACGGCACATAAGAGTCCTGTGTGAATTGCGTTTGCTACACCACTGGACTCTGACGCAAAACAGTACTGAAAAGAAAGAGTACTGGCAAAAAAAGTAAGATATTCACGTTTAGCGTTTGACTCAAAACAGTACTGGCACAAAAGAGTACTGAAAAAATAACTTGATGTTAAAACTATTACTACTAACAGCTGCTTAACTTTATTACGATAAAAATTAATGAGCAGCGTTTTATACAGCAAACTCTTCTATTTTTAATAGATCATTTAATAAAATTCTTTGTTCATGAAACTACATAGTGAGTGTTAGCGCCAATGTAAGCCCCTTGAGCTGTTTAATTTGAGTAAATATAGTTGCGACCGTGCCTACCGCAGGTAGGTTTTAAAACTTTTTTTATTTTTAATTTTTTTTTAGATTTTTAAAATTTACTGGTAGCTAAGCCGTGGGTTTTTTCTGTTTTGTAAAAACTAAGTTATTTAAAAAAAGAAATTAGAAAAATCGTAGACAACAAATTACGCTTCATTACTAATGTTCCTTCCTACTATCTGCAGTTGGCTCATGTTCCTTCAAGGTTTCTTATGCTTAAATGAACGATTTGAAACATATTTAACTCGAAAAATGTTTTAAGTTATTTTCTCTTTTAGGAATATTTATATAAAGTTTTTAGGAACTAATTTAAAAACAGTTTTAACAAAATACTCTATACATTATTTTCTTATTTTTTTATTTAAACGGGAGCATACACAATCAGAGAGACAAACAGCTCATTTCCTAAAACAGGATATAAATATGTTTGAGCGTTTTTTACGGAATGTTTTTAAAGCAACATTTGTTTTTTATATAGGGACTAAAATAAATTCACTTTAAACGAAAGTTAAAAGCAGATTTGCGTAGATCTGTTATGCTATGCATGACTTTTTAATTTTTAACTCTTAATTTTTTATTAGTTGATTTCCAAAAAAAAAACAATTTATCAAACAAAAATTTAGGTCATACATTTCAAATATGACATAAAAACAAACAACAAAAAACAAAAAAAACAAGCATATGTCTATTACGTATAAATTTCTTTGCATCTCAACCGAGCGAGTGTTATTTAGTTTGCTTTGTGATAACCCCTAACTCATTTATCCAAATTCCAAATCCACACCTACTGTCAGAGCAAAGACCATCTATCAGTACCAGGTGTAGACTCAACGGGTTTTTGATAACGATAAGTGTACCCCTCTGCGCAAGCTAATGGCTTTTTTTGTTTCAGTCCATGTTACAGGGACATTGATTTTTATAACAACCAATTTTTATAGAAACCTCGATAGGATCCCGAATTTATCTATGATACACAGTTCGTTAAACTGTCGCAAGACGTTAAAAATCACTAATTCCTGCCAAAATTCAAAATTACAGTAGTAATTTCAGACAAAAACAAATAAAATTTTCCGTTTTCCAAAAAGCCTAAGTTTGACTATAAGATTTGAATTTTATAGGCCAGAAATATTTTTTTATATTTGTGATACCAATAAAAAAAGAAGAACAAAAAATTATTATAGGTAAATAAAATCTAGCTGACCGCGGTATTTGCAGTATTGAATCGATTATTTAACTACAAAAACATTTAATATTTTTCACTAAAGCGGATTAATAACAAAGATTAAAAACTATATTTTAATAATTATTTATCAAATTATTTAACTTGGAACTTAAATGCAAATTTTTTAAGGGCTAAAGTTGGTTAATTTTTGTATATTTTGTCAAAATGTGGAATTAAAAAAAATCTGCGTTCTTATTTGTTTGTTTTTTTAAACGTCATTACCGCACAATTGGTCCCCTCATGTATGCATTTTAATTTTCAGCGTCAGCCAGATATAATTCAACCATAAAATATCAGAAATTTGAAATGATCGCACTTGAAGGAATAAACTTTGACACTAACTCACCCAATAACCCCAGAAATTTCAAAAAGCAAAAACAGCTTTATTAAGCAAAAAATAAATATTTAATAAAAATCAGTTTTAAAACCTATTGCAGAATTTAAAACTGTAACTTTCTCATTTGTTTTGTATGCATCATAAAACCAACATATGTTATACAGAGAAGCATGTTTAACTTCACAATTGATTATATTTTTTAATTATGGTAGAATACATGATTTATTTGGGCCTATAACAAATAAACATGTTTCCGGTTTTTGGAACGGAACGCCAGTTTTTGGAGCCTTGCAGAATCTTCATAAACACACGGGGCGCCAGTTTATTTTCAAAATAATTTAGCATATAATTAAAGAGTAATATTTTAATTTTTCTAAATTTTTGCGGACTCAAAGTTTCTAAACAATGATAAATACAAAAAAATAATTGTAAAAAAATGGCTAAAATAACATAAACTTTTTAACATTAAATAAATTGGAGGATGAAATAATAAGCGCAGATTCTGACTTTTTTGTTTTAATAATCGTTTTTCCGGAGCATGATAACTTAGAAGCGCACATAACATAATTAACAATATTGATTTAGTTAAAAAAAAACAAAAAACTCTGGATTGTTATTTAAAAAAAATGTATTATTATTTCAATCGATTAAATTTTTAGCAAAAGTCAAAACGTGATTTATTAGCATTTAAGAACGTACGATTAAAATAAAAAAAGTTATTTTTCTTATTCAAGATAAATCCGATGCCCATCTTTTACTACACGATAATTTTTATACACCGTTGGTGTGCTTACTTCTAATAACCTAAGCGCGACAGAAAAAAATGGAACAAAAATAATTACCAACATTGACACCGCCCAAAAATTATACTTTAATATGCGTAAATTTATTTCTTAAATATGCAAATTTCTATTTGAATCACTAAAATCAGCTAGTTTCTGCACGCAATATCACAGTACTCTTTTGCGTCCGTACTCTTTTGTGCCGTACTCTTTTGTTCCAGTACTGTTTCGTGCGTACTCTTTTGCGAAACCCGCGACTATTATGTGGTACTGTTTCGTGCCGTACTCTTATGATACAGAGCCATTGCTTTCAATTAACTTAAAACAAATTTCTTCCTTTGTGTGATCTGTGCATCTTATTCCTAAAATATATAAATAAATTATGTGTTCCTGCTTACTGGGCACAAAAATTTTATTTTTAAATTAAAAGAAGTTTTTTTTTGTTAAAAAACGTTTTAAAGTATAAATTTTTATAAGATTTAATAAAAAATTTGAAATCACGGAAGATTTAAAAATCCTTTCAGTTTCATGTAGTCCATTCGGTTTCATTTCCGCAGTTTTTGAGCATGTCCGTAGGAAAAAATTATTTATTAATTTATTGATTGAATAGATTATTAATCAAACGAAAACAATTTTGGGACAAAGTTTCCCGCTTCCCGCTACAATTGGACTAAAAATCAAGTTTTAAAACTTTGAAACCAGCCCAAAATTAACCCAGTCTCGTGACTCTCAAAAAAAATATTTCCTGCCTCACGAGGGCGTAGTGTTTTGGAAATAATCTGGTCTCTAAATTAAAATTTATTGTGTTAAAATGGAAGCATTTTTTTCTTCATATAATCATATATCATACATCATATTATCTTTTTTTCTTTTCATATCTTTTCCAAGCTTTGTTCTATTAATTACTTTGCCCGAGATTAACAAAAAAAGTTTGCGTACATATAGCTTAAAAATGCTCTCGCAAGTACCTCACGAGATTCTCGTTAGGCTGGCCTCACGAGGCTAACTTTTTTCGCCACAAACAATGAAATAAAAAAGCACCGTTACTTACCGACGTGAGATTGAGAGCATGGTTAACAACGCTAATAACAGTTTCCATATGAGTTTGCATAAAAGTTTGCACGCGTTTTTAATGTGCACTGAATAGCATTAATCGTTTTTTTTAAACATTCATAACGTTATTATGGGAAATTCCAAGCATTCAAATGTAGTCGAAAAGCAGCTGAGTAGCAGCAATAGTAATGCAAAGTTGTTTAAATGAATTTTCAAATAAATTCGTTGATAAATATAATGATGCCACACGCTCTGCTACCAAATAGCAACCTTTTAAAAATTTGTATAATTTGTTGTGGAAGCGTGTTTAACGGGCAATGAGCCGGTTGCCATAAGCGTCGATCACAAACAAATGCGGAGATAGTTTTATCATATTTGAAGCAGAATAGCTGCTTTGCACGGGATTCTAACCCGTTTTATCCAATAACTTATAATAACTTTTGCATAAAAATATTTATTTATCCATTAAACACATTTACGGGAACCAATACCCGTCTACAATTTTATAGTTTTTAAGTTATCATACCAATTTATACGCGAAATAAAGAAATAATAAAGAGCTCTACAGAGCCTATCAGCCAGCCGCGGCATTGTACCAGTGCTGAGACAGCCGAGCGGCTGTCTGTGCAGTAAACAATTGATAAACTCTGTGACCGCACAAAAAAACACGTGGCATTTGAATAATAGCAAAAAAAGGATTTAACTAAATAATTTTATTGCGCAAAAAATTTATTTATGGTTAATTTATATCCGGCTGACGTCAAAATTTAGTATTCAGACATAAGGGGACCAATTAAAATTGTGCGATTAACGTGTTTTTTTTAACAAATAAAAACGCAGATTTTTTTTAATTCCATATTTTTACAAAATATTCCAAAATTAACCAACTTTAGTCCCTAAAACATTTGCATTTGAGTTCCAAATTCAGAAATTTAATAAGTAACTAATAAAATATGGTTTTTTAGCTTTATTATTAAACCACTTTGGTTAAAAAATTTAAATAGTTTTGTTGTTAAATAATCGATTTGATATTGCAATTACTGAGGTCAGCCAGATATTGTTTGCCTATAACAAAAAATTTAAAAGAATTTAAAACAAATGAAAGAGCTTAGCGGCTATTTATTTATTGAACTAAAGTTATTAGAAACTTACATATCGTGACACAGACGTCACGACAAAGGTAATTTTTGAAAATTTACTAAAAGCGTGTTACAAACGGTGTTGCATTCGGAGGAATATCTTCTTATGTAACATGGGCAAATGATAGGTTAAAACTTTTTATGGAAAGCCAAAACCATGCTTTAAAAAGGTGTAAATTGGGATTGATACGATGTGCTGTCAATAGTTGGAGATGAAATGAAACTTTTTGTTTAGACGAAGTGTGTTTGTAATAAAAAATAAACTTATGAACAGAATAGTATTGGAATTTCAAATTTATTTTAGTTGTTTTTGTTTCGATATTAAAACAACGCTGGTTAAATTGGGTTGTTTTGATATTGTTTTATGGTATAAGCAACAAACTCAAAACATTTGTTTTCAATAATTATGACTAAGCATTTTTGCTTTGTCTAGAAAAATTTCATAGTCGTTTTCAATGAAGTCAAAACCATAAGAAGTTTTTACTTCTTTGCCACTCGGCTATAGGGGATTTTTGAAAATATTTTTAAAAGCGTATTAACCGGTGCTGTATTTGGAGGAATATTTTTTATGGAACACGGGCAACCGATAGAGCAACAATTCATTGGAAAGGTAAAATAATGGTTTAAAAAGCCCTGCAGTCTTAATTGTAATCAATGGGTCCGGCACAAAAGAGTCCCGGCACAAAAGAGTCCTGAAAAAAATCGCAGCTGGCACAAAAGAGTCCTGGCACAAAAGAGTCCCGGCACAAAAGAGTCCTGGAGAAAATACGTTCATGTGCCAAAGCGCTGCGAGCGCTGAGGTCGGCACAAAAGAGTCCTGGTATAAAATCAATTTTTCACAGCTAACATACAATGTTCACATCTCAGCTGTCTTTCAGTTTTTTATTTGTTTTTTTAATTAGCCTTTTAAAAGGTTGTGTGAAGAATTTCGCGGGTAAAAAAATTAATGTTTTCATGTATTTTTATTTTTTAGTTATTAAAACGCTTAAAGCTTTGTAAAGCGTTTAAAAACTAAGAAAAAAATCATTGTAGTATTTGGGTATAAATCATATAATATTGAATCAGTGTTTTTTGTCATAATTGAATGCATGTCAAACAAAATCATGTCTAAATAATGATTTTTGTTGGCATAATTTTTTGTTCATTGTTAAAATATTACAATTTTTATCAAACTAGTGTTTTAATCGTAATTGTAAGAACGACCGCAGATGTCAGACAACAAGATGACCAGACCACTGGGACTTTTTGCGTGCCATTGCGCACAACTACAGATTAAAAAAACAAACAAAAAACACAAACAGACACTCTCTCCGCTCATTTGGTGATTTTTAACCAAATAACGAGTAAAAAACAACCAAATATGCTTATACCTCCGGACGAATACAGGTTTCTGTACTTTTTTACCAATTATGTAGTATTTTTTTAATTTAATTATTCTGTGTTTTTTAACTAAATATTTGGTTGATTTTTCGAAAATACTTGGTAATTTTTTACCAAATAGTAGCTTTATTATCAGATTCTTAGTGAGTAGTGTTGGCACCTATTTAACCAAATATTTGTCAATTCTTTCTAAATACTTGGCATTTGAATTACGCAAATTACACGAATTATTAATGCTAAATGTTTTGTTTAAATTCCTTCTGATCATAACGCAATGCAAACAAATACACCAGAAAAGCAAAATTATTGAGCATAACTTTAAATGACAAGATAACACCACAAAATACGCAGTAAGTAAGGTAAATATTCACTAAACTCAAAAAAATTTCTAGGGAAAAATAACAAAGCAATTTAAAAATGTTAAATACGAATTTTTTACTGAAACGATTTATTATTTATTTACAATAAAAATGTTAGTGATTAATTATTAGTTTTGTACTTGATTAAAACTTATTTGATTAGTCAATAATGACTCGTTAACGCAACTACTGCACATAATGAATTAAGCGTATAATTTTATGAAAATGCCCCCATGTTTAAGTTGTCGTTAAAATATTAGCGGTCTTTCAAAGAAAAATGTTTAAATTTACAGAAACGTTTGAAATTCTTTTGAAGTCTAACGCAAACGTTCTTTAGCTCAAAAAACGTAAAACCACATTAAAAAATTTGGGTAACTATCTGGGTTTTTAACCACATTAAAAAATCTGCGGGTAACTTTTCTCCAGCTCGCTAATGAAAGGATTGAAAACTGTAATTATTGGAATATAACATTTGTTTTCCCAAGAAAAAAATAACAACTTTAAAAAAAAATTTAACTAAAAATCTTTTAAATTAACTGTTCGTCGTTACTTTGACAAATTATTTATGTGTTAAGATATAAAAAGAGTCACAGTTACGAGTATTTTACAATGCTTTTAACTCATTATGTCAGAGTAACGACGTGTTGAAATACGTCAACTGTAAACTGGAAGACAGCTGAGGTGTGAACATTGTATGAGAGCTGTGAAAAATTGATTTTATGCCAGGACTCTTTTGTGCCGACCTCAGCGCTCGAAGAGCGTGGACGCATAAACGCATTTTCTTCAGGACTCTTTTGTGCCGGGACTCTTTTGTGCCAGGACTCTTTTGTGCCAGCTTTGATTTTTTTCAGGACTCTTTTGTGCCGGGACTCTTTTGAAGGTGAGCCGTAATCAACATAATACACTTTCAATAAACAGAATACGCTGAAAAATAAACACAGCTTGTTTATTGTGGAAAGTACCTATTAACGAAATAGTATTGGGATTACAAAGTTTTTTCACTTGTTTCTATAATAAATTTCTATAATTGTTTCTATTTCTATAATTTTTTTTTCACTTGTTTTATTTAAACAACGTTAGTTCAAATGTATTTTTTTTAATATTTTTGATAACACCACATAAAATCTTAAAACTATATTCGTTTTCAATAATTATGAACTTAAATAATTTGACTTTTTCCGGTGAAATTTGGATTTTGTAATCTTTTTCGATGGTGTTAAAGACGTTAGTAGTTATGTTATTTAGTGTTAAAACACTAAAACAATAAATTAGTGTTCGAAAGTCCATGTATTTCATTAAAATCGAAAAATTTTGACATATTTACAACAAATAATTAAAAATACGCTTATTTACGCGTGTTAAATTTGATGATAATGTTCTTTTGTTGTGCAGCTACTCTTGCAGTCTGAAAATAACCGCAGAAGATGCAGAGAGCGGTACTAACACTGTGTTAAGCACACTGCAGAAAAAAGCAGTATTGAGTGCAAGAGAAGTCGCAGTCCTCACTGAAAGCAGTGCATTTAGGTCCTTGTCATCGATTTATTAATCAAAATAATAAATTGAAATATAGCAAAATAAAAACTTCTAACCGCACAATAATAACATTTTGGCAACAAAAAGGATCGTACAGAGCAGGCAACGGGCAGTTCCTCATAGAAACTCCACAATAACAGCAGACGGCTGTGTTTGGTTGCTATTGGTGGCAAAAACCGCACAGCGCTATCTACTTCAACCGCGCGGAAAAAGGTAAAAACAATAAAATATTTTATGTTAAATCTTTATTTGCTTAAGAAAAAAATTAATTTAAAGTTTTATGTAAAAAAATAATTTAAGATTTATTTTCCAGTAAAGTACAAATGACAAAATTTACATAGTTAATAGTAAGTACATAATGTGCAACCCAGTTGAGTTACACTACATGGTTAGAAACAAAAACAAAATAGAAACATTTTGTATATTATCACGGAGAAAAGCTGGCTGCCTTACTAGAAAAAAATGACTAAAGGCTTTAGATATAAAGCTCTTCTTTTTGTCATATCTGGTTATCTCAAGCAAAGATTTTTTAAAAAATTGCAATGTTTTGGCATTAACTTGTTTTTCACTCAGTGAGTTCCATTTTTTGGGACTCTATTAAAAAAACTGTGCTTTCTACAATTAATTCTACTGTGTTCTATCATTAACCTTTTGGAATGACCCCTTGTGTGATTTGTATTCAGATGGAAGTATTTATTAAAGTCTATATTTACCAGTCTATATATTATCTTAAATGTTTCAATCATATCTGCTTTTTCTCTACGTTTTTCCAAAGTTTCTAGATTAAGTAGACTCAACCTGCTGTTGTACCCATAGTCTATCAAGTTACAGATTTTGAAAACTCTTTTAGTAAAAACACGCTGGACTTTTTCCACAAGGTATTTGTCTTTAATCAGATAGGGACTCCAGACAGCACTTGCATATTCAACTGTAGAACGTACAAAACATTTATAGGTAATAAGATAATTTTTTACAGATTGTGATTTAAAACATCTAAAAATTAAACTGGCTGTTCTCATGGCTTTACTAGCTATTTTTTTACAATGAGAAGAAAACTTTGAATCATTGCTTTAGTAAAAGCCCAAGTCTTTGACTAAATTAGTTTTAGGTAACTTCTTATTATTTAAGTAATAATCCGTTTGTTCAGAAGTTTTACCCATATCTATATGTAAAACTTCACATTTATTTTCACATAAATTAAGCTGCCAGTCAGTTGCCCATTTAGCATTTCAATCTAAATCACTTTGAAGTTTTATTTATTATCATGCTCTAAAAAACACGTGTAGACTTTTGTATCATCTACAAAAAGTCTTATTTCTGAATTTTGAATGCAATCAATAATGTCATTGATATAAACTAAGAAAAGATATGGTTCTAAAACTGAACCTTGTGAGAGAAGTAGAGTAGAGATAATATATTTACAAGTACCCTGAAGTAGAGATAATATATTTACAAAAAAGATAGAAAGCTCACAGTTTACAATTTGCTCCATCATTTTACAAGAAAAACAAGTTTTCGATAGTTTTCTTTTGAAATTGGGCGATAGTTTTCTTTTTCACCTTTAAAACATTTTTTATAAACAGGAGCAGTAAGAGCAGTGTTCCAGTCATATGGAATTTCCCCAGTATAATAACTTTTGCCAGGCGCTTTAAAAATAGCGCAGGATTGCCATCTGGGGTGCGCGACAACTTGTTTGGAAGCAGTTTTAAATATTTTAGAACATCTCCAACTGTAAAATTTATGTTTTCAATTTTATAATCATTTTTTGGCTCAAAAAAGGCAAATTTTTATCATCTTTTGTGAAAACACTACTAAAATATCCTCCAAAAATTTCTACTTTTTGAATGTCTTCGTTAGCATAACTTCCATCTGGGGCCTGTTTCATAAAATACTGGTAAATTCTACAAGTTTGTAAAATAGAGAAAAATACAAGTTTTTAAAATTACTGACTTGTAAATTTTTAAACAAATAAAAAGATGTTTTTATATGTGTAACTAAATAATAAGCGTAAATAAAAAAACACTCATATTTCCAGTGGCAAGTTTATAAAAAGTGATGATAAAATAAACAAAAACGATGGAATTTATGTTTATGGTTTTTTTCTAAAAATACAATTTTATTCTAAAAAATAAAATGGTATTTTTTTTAAATTTCAATTGAATAAAAACGTTCGAAGTTTTTGTTTAAATTTAACAAATGTATTTCCAATTTTATTTTTTAAGTGATATAAATGTTGGATAAATAAATAGAAAAAGAATGTTAATGAACGGATTATCAAATTAGTTTTAAAATATTTGTTATTGATTTAAAATTTACCCGAATTTGCGTCCAAAATAAACTGAAGTTGCAAATAAATAAAAAAAACGTTTGTTGTTTGTACTTAATGAATTAATAACAGAATTAATAACAAATAAATAACATCTTCAATTATTGAACTTAGAATTACATTTCTTTTTAAGTTTAAGTAGACCTTTCACAGATTTTTTAATATACCTCCACAAACCAACAAAAAAAATAATTCAAATTTACAATGGCATTTTTACTTGTATTTTTTACTTGTATTTTTCACTTGTATTTTCACTTGTATTCAAGTTTTTTAACAAACTTGTAAAAAAATCAAGTGAAATCGTAAAGTAAATTTTAACCTACTCAGAGTAGGGTAAATTTTTCTTTTGAGAACTTGTGAAAAATTACAAGTGGCCAAAGTTTAAAACTGGAATAACTTTAAACACACAACAGCTACGTACATGAAATTTTAAATAGTTTGCACATGGCATATAATCTTTTTTCATTTCAAATTTCAACGCAAATGGTTCAGAATAAAAAAAGTTATTGATAGACTTGTAATTTACGAAGACCAGTATTTTATGAAACAGGCCCCAGAACATTTATTTGATTGGGGGAATTTTCTCTTTAGTTTTTATTTGTTTATTAATATATTTAAAAAAATAACTGGTATCATTAGATTTAAGAACTTCCTCCTCTCAGTCTGAATTGAACTTTTTTATACTTTTAGTGCATTCTTTGGAAACTTTTTTAAATTCATCTTTAAAATTGCTATTTTTATGTCGATTTTTCCAGATTTTTTTTCTTTTTATTTTGAAGCTTGTATACATTTTTTGGATAAAAACTTTTTTTTGGCATATTTTTTGTGCTTGTTTACCAATGGCACATGTAAAATTATACTTTGGGTTATGATTTCAATAAAACAGTCCCAGTATTGTTGGACTGTATTAAGATCTTTGAAATTTTAGTCCCAATTTTGTGATGCAAGAAACAAAGCTATTGATTTATAGTCAGCGTTCTTAAAGTTTGGTACCAGAAGGAGATTTAGTTTTTTTGTTTTTTTGTTTTCAGGAGATTTAGTTTTTTTGTATAGGCTTAAATCTATTTCACTATTCACTAAATTAAATAAAATTATAAAATTAATTAGCTTTACCACAATAATTCTTCGTTTGGGTGGAACGGCTGTATAGGAAAAAATGATTTTTTCCATTAGATATTGGGGATGACCATAAACAGGTTCAGGGATCCGAAAGTTTTTAAAATTTCTGCCAAGAGTTGAAGACCAAATTCCGCAGAAATTTTTTAGTACCGTTCAGCGACTCTAAAAGTTTTTGGCCACTCTTTTAAGATAAAAACTTTGTGTACCTTCCAACAAAAGATTTTTTGCAAATAACACGTCAGGATTTCGGACCCTTAAAATATTATAGTATTCGTGATCACGTCATTAATGTTTTGTTCTGTGGCAATGGTTGTGGGAAGAGCTAATAGAATCACTTTTAGCCAATTAGTACTTAGGAAAAAAATTAATCTCCAATGAATGAATGATCTCCTTTTTCATAAGCACTAATTGGCTATCAACTTGTATAGGTCGTATATTCTCTATAGAGAATATTAAGCACTGAACGATTTCCGTTTAAATGGGAGGGTTTTGACTAAAAATTTAAAATTTAAAATTTAAAGTCAATTTCTTTAACCCCCTCCGTAGCTTCGGAAATAAGGAGTCCTTTTTTGAGGGGGCACACTGCCATATTTTCTTGCTAATTTTCTAGAATAGTTATAATAGACTATTTCGACATAAGGCGTTTTACACAGTAAAATTCCAATACACATTAGGCCGAAAGTTGAATTTAATATTTAAATAAAAACTTCTATTAATTTTGCAGTGTAAAATAACGTGTAAACACTAAAAGCAAAATATAAATTTGATCGGATTTGTAATAATGTAGTTATTACAAATTATTATTATTATTGTTATTCATGTTTAATTTCGTAAAAATGCAAACATAAAAAATTTACGATCATAACCAAGCACCGAATATATAAGTAGGATTTTACTCGAGAGTCGGTTGGTGGTGGCAGATGGTCCGTTGGTCTAGTGGCTTGAGGCGGTTGGGCTCAGACTATAAGGTCAGTTCAAATCCCAATGAAGTCTTTTTTTCATTTTTTGTATCGGGACGTATAATTTATAATTTTGTGGTAGATAGAATATAGCTGCATAATACCTACTTGGTGTTTTTTTTAGAAAAATTATTTTCCGGAAGATTATTTACGTATAAAACCCACAACAATAATGCAAAACAATATTTCTTGAAGGATTTTTAATTAAAAAATCAACCATATTATTATATCCAAAGAAATTAAACAATAGACTCCAAGAAGTTTTTTAAATTATAGCAGTTTAAATTATTATCGACATAAGGCGAAACACCCCTTTTATACAGAAAAATTCCGATACACATTAGGCCGCAAATTGAAATTAAAATAATATTTAAATGAAAACTTCTATTAATTTTGCAGTGTAAAATAGCGTGTAAACACTAAAGGCAAAATATAAATTTAATTGGATTTGTAATAATGTAGTAATAATGTTTAATTCCGTGAAAATCCGAACATAAAAAATAAAATTACGATCATAACTGAGCACCGAATATATAAGTAGGATTTTACTCGACAGTGAGGAGATGGTCGGTGGTTTAGGGGTTTGAGGCGGTCGGCCTCAGACTGCAAGGTCAGGAGTTTGAATCCCAATAAAGTTATTTTTTTCATTTTTTGTACCAGGAATTTAAACTTATCAAAATTTCATTTAAACTTATCTAAATTAAATTTAATAAAAAAATTCAGATCTTTTTAGATATTTAAAAAAAATAATTGATTATTGATTGCTATTAATAAAATAAGAAAGGAAATAGATCCGCTAGTGATCGATGTATATACTGGATTTTTGATAAAATTAAAACCAAAGTGGTGTAATGTAAAAAACTTCTCGGAGTCTATTGTTTAATTTCTTTTGATATAATAATATGGTTGATTTTATAATTAAAAATCCTCCAAGAAATATTGTTTTGCATTATTGTTGTGGATTTTATACGTAAATAATCTCCCGGAAAAATATTTTCTAAAAAAACGCCAAGTAGGTATTATGCAGCTATATTCTACCACAAAATATAAAATATACGTCCCGGTAAAAAAAGGAAAAAAAACTTCATTGGGATTCGAACTACCGACCTTACAGTCTGAGGCCGACTGCCTCAAGCCACTAGACCATTGCAGCATCTGCTGCCTCTCGAGTAAAATCCTACTAATATATTCGGTGCTTGGTTATGATCGTAAATTTATTTTTTATGTTCGAATTTTTACGAAATTAAACATTAATAACTATTACAAATTCAATCAAATTTATATTTTGCTTTTAGTGTTTACGCGTTATTTTACACTGCAAAATTAATAGAAGTTTTCATTTAAATATTATTTTAAATTCAACTTTCGACCTAATGTGTATTGGAATTCTACTGTGTAAAACGCCTTATGTCGAAATAGTCTATTATAACTATTCTAGAAAATTAGCAAGAAAATATGGCAGCGCGCCCTCGAAAAAAGAGGTACTCTATTTCTGAAGCTACGGAGGGGGTTAAAGAGTTTAATTTTAAATTTTAAATTTTAAATTTTTAGTCAAAACCCTCCCATTTAAACGGAAATCGTTCAGTGTTAATATTCAGAGCTATAACGTATTAGAATAACTTTTAGCCAATTAGTGCTTATGAAAAAAGGAGATCATTCATTCATTGGAGATTAATTTTTTCCCAAGTACTAATTGGCTAAAAGTGATTCTATTAGCTCTTCCCACAACCATTGCCACAGAACAAAACATTAATGACGTGATCACGAATACTATAATATTTTAAGGGTCCTTAAAATCCTGACGTGTTATTTGCAAAAAATCTTTTGTTGGAAGGTACACAAAGTTTTTATCTTAAAAGAGTGGCCAAAAACTTTTAGAGTCGCTGAACGAACTCTAAAAATTTCTGCGGAATTTGGTCTTCAACTCTTGGCAGAAATTTTAAAAACTTTCGGATCCCTGAACCTGTTTATGGTCATCCCCAATATCTAATGGAAAAAATCATTTTTTCCTATACAGCCGTTCCACCCAGACGAAGAATTATTGTGGTAAAGCTAATTAATTTTATAATTTTATTCAATTTAGTGTTGCAATTGTACAGTTGTTTGCGCACAAAACTAGAATCATCTACATCTAACAAGCGTTTTTTAATGCTGAACAAGTTTGATTTTTTTCAGTTTTGCCACATTTGTGTTTTCTGTGTAGTGCAAACGCATTTAATTATCTTTCGGAACCGTCATATTGCTTTCCACGATTTAATATAAAAGATATTAATAAAAATTTTTGTTAGTTTCATAGTGATATTTAAACAAATTGATTGTACTTTGTTAGTAGATTTAATACACAAGATATAAATAAAACAACAATCGAAAAAAATCACTCTTGTACCTTTTCGTTGCACAAAAAATGACTATAGAAATCTTATTACCTCTTTGAAAGTCTGATGGATTAATTCTTGGCACTTTCGACCATTGGTTTGGCTAAAAAATATATATTAAGTTATATTAATATAAAGCAAAATTTTATTGTTATATATACATTGTAAATACCATACCTGTTTTTCATACAATGTGTATGCCAATATTCCGTGGAATTATTTTTGCGCAGTCTGACTGTTTAGTTGCGATTATAAAAAGTTAAAGTTAAAAGTTCATTACTTTTAACAATTGTTGACAGATTACAATTGGTTCACTCAAAAAATTTGTTATTTCATTGAACATTCAGTGACGAAATTATTAAAAAAATAACAAAAAACTGTTTAATTCAAGTTAAATATTAAAGATGCATTCCTCAAAATAATCTCGTTTGAGATTCGTCAATTTTTACCCGTCAACAACTTTTAAAAAATATCCGTGCTCTCAGTTTCAAAAAATATTTTAATATCTCTAATTGGTTTAAAATTCACCGAGATATTACTTTGGTAAAATTCATTCCATTTAATCGCTTAAGGCGTCCGACCCTGAAGAGTTACTCCCACCAAATTATAAATTTTGGAGCTCAAGGAAATATTATTAATCAGCAAAAAAATTTCAAACGTAATGATCAATAATGTATAAACAAAATTTAATTTTTAGTTGAGAAAATGGCCGTAGAATTAAGGGTTTTTATTTATTAATTATTATTTTAGAATTAATTAATTAATTATTAATTATTATTATTAATTATTTTAGAATTAATTTAGGGGTTTTTATGACAATTCTTTAAATGTTTAAAAATTGCGTAGCTTTTTTTAAATAACCATAATTTCACGATTTTAAACTAAAGCTATTTAAATATTTAATTCTGTTCGGTTAAAATGTTCTAAAAACTTAACCTAAAATCGGTTTTTGTTCCAGTTTGCTTATAAATTATGCAGATTATTGGGATAAATTCAAGTATAATTTTGTCACCTAGAAACAATAACTTGCGATGAGAGCTATTAAACACAAAAATATAAAACATCTAAATGCGCTTTGTAATTCATTAAGCATAAAAATCGCTACTAGCTCCAAGAAATATAAACATACATCTATATAAAACTTGCTTTTTTTCTGGATTTTACGGGACATCTTCTGTTAATATAATCTTCGCATTCCGCATAACAAAAGCGTTTTAGTCGTCTGCTGCAGCAAAAAATTTTTGGGGTGAGAAAACAATTTGGTTTGAATAATTGAGCCTCCACTGAGAATATAGTCGCAATCGAAAAACTTATAACAAAGGTTTCCAGCTTCATATTAGGTTATTTCTTCAATTGCAACATTTAAATTCTTAGTAACTTCCGTATTTTGTAAAAATAAGTGACTTCTTAACCCCGTAAAGACGGCTCTCGACTCCAGCAGCTTGAAGGCAGGTAGAAGGCAGCAAAACCAGCCTCGGAATCAAATAGAATGCTAGGTGGAGGCAGGGCGGAGGCAACCAAAATGGCCTCAGAGGTAGGTAGGTAGGAGTAAGCAAAATTTCAAAGGCGGCAAGTAAGAGGCAGCTAAAAACCTGCTTTCCCAAATAGAGCAATGTGTCCTTAGCAGGTTAAGTTTTTTTTATTAAACGTAAAGTTTCGATTTATTTTTATAATAGGTAACTTTTGGGCCGTAAAACATTTTGAATTATAAATATCAATATAGTTCAGACTAAAATAATTCTCTTGTAAATTATTCCCTTATTCAAAATGGCTTTTTGGCCAGTTTCAAAATCCTAGTGTAAAATTTAGACTGCGTTCATCATGAAAAATTCCAAGTTTTTGGCTCGTGGAAAAAAATTTTTTTTCCATGAGGTTTTTTGTTGCAGAAGGTTTCTCTGTTTTTTTGTTTTTTGGTTTTTTTGTTGCCAGTATCAAAATGTTTTTTACCAATGTAAAAAGGCTGCGCTCGGATTTAATTAATTAAAAACGTGAAATTTCAAAAGTAGAGGCTTAAATTTTATCTTTTTTTAACAAAAAAAACAGAAAACGGTCCATTTTTGTATTAAAAAATGGCGGTTGAAAAAAATCAAAAATTTTGTTTTTATTAAATTTATGTCCAGTGATTTAACGTTGAAAAAAGGGATTTAATTGTTATTTAAAAAGGTTATTATCATTTTTTACATTTTTTTATGACTAATAATAAACATTTAAAAAATTGTAAAAATTAAAAAAAACATCGTTTAGTTTGTGATATTTTGTGAATTTGTTATGTTTTTAAATTTAAATTAAAATATATATTATTAATGAAAATAATTTCCTTAAGTAAATTTGTTTTGTATAATAAAATAATAAGAAATAGTAAACATTGAAAAATTTGATATCATTAGAACTGTATATAAGTAAAAACGACGACGGAAGTTCTTAAAATTACGTAACACTTATCAAATAACAGTTGGTTCGCACATTACAAAAGAATGATAATATTAAAGTTCGATCGACTTCTATTACAACAATCCGAGAGGGTAACGATGAAATGGCAGTTGAAATTATGCGGACAGACGTTTTGTTAATCCGCCGACCAATTCAGATATATAGTAAAAATGTAATGAAAATGTTTAATGTCGTCACGCTCATTTATCAAGTTTCCCTCGCTACGCAAAAACAAAAATGACCAATTTAAAAAAAATTAAAGTGGATAACTATCAGAACTTTTGTTTAACTTTTTAATCAGCGTTTAAGATTTGCAAGGTACTGTGTGAAAATTAAAATTTATTTTTTAAGTTTATGAAGTACAACATGGTTTAGGAGAGAACTTGGTTCTTTAAATTTGAAGCCGAAATAAGGGAACTTGCAGCTTTAAGTGGCCAATTTGAAGCTAAAAATTTAAAGTCACTAAACTTTTCTGAGCTTAAACGTAAACCTAAACCCAAGCGAAATTGTATGGTGCTTCAACTTCCCAACATTGACAACTCCCTATTTCTTTGTGAAGCTCAAAAAACACCGTATATCTTTAATATTTATATATCCAACTATTTCTTTTTATCTCTCTGTTTGAAGTTTAAAACTTAACAGAAAGTAGATTTTAGAATGAATTATATTTTGTTTGTTAAAAAATTTTGGTTAAAAGTAATTTTATTGTGAAAATAAATAATTTTATTTATCATGAGTTATAAAAGCCAAAAGCGGTATGAAAGTAAAAAATAGGTAGTTTTTGAGTTCATTATTAATTTTACAGGATAAGTTAATTTCAGCATATCTATATATGTTGTTCATTGGCTTTCATGAAAGACCCAGAGTAACAAATAAATACAACCGGAGGGAAAACATAAAACATTAACAAAAAACAATAGCTTCAAAAAAGGCAGGAAAATACCACTAGCATAGTAGTGTTTGGTTTTAGATATAAATATTTTTGTAGTATTTTAACCCGTTCCCGTGATGGACTTTTCCCCATTACAATTGTAAAACCTTTGTACGACAAAGGTGAAACCTCTCGGTGGTGACATTTTCGTATGACCAATGTCGCACGTAAACCTTACCGTGGTAAACTCTACGTATAACCAAGATCGTACATAGGTCACTTAGGTCCATACATAATTTTCTTTGCGCGAGTAGTGCCAAGTGAGCGAGCGAATTGTAATGGTTAAAGCTGGATGGTAGCAATATGCAAATTTTTGCAATATGAAATATCCTTAGTAACACACTGTATCCGTGAATAAAATCTACATATTGGTAAGATAAGATACGATAAGATAAATTTATTTTGCAACACGCCGGAAACCCACTAAAGCAGCCGTACAGCTTTAACCATTTCAATTTGCTCGCTCACTGGGCACTAATCACGCACAAAATTTAAATATGACCTACGTAAGAACTAGGTCACACGAAGGTTTCACGGTTGTAACCGAGGAAAAGGCAATCACGGGAACGGGTTTTAAATAAAGTAAAAAAAATTTAAAAAATTGTAATATTTTATACCAATAATACGTATTTATTTCGTTTATACTAACTCGTTTACCATTAATTCATAGTACTTATAGCTTATATAAACTAAAAAACCCCACGGTGTGAAAATTGCTATACATAGCTTGGTTTTTGGTCTTTTACTGGTCTAAAGTTAAACCGTCTTATCTTACTGTATATGGTTTTTAGGTATTATTTTATCTTATCTTGGTTTTATTTTGAAAAAAAATTACGTGTCACCTCTCGGTCACGTTATTATGGCGGTAGGTATGTTGACCGTTGTAGAATTTACGCATTGACCATGGTGAAACAAAAACATCACGAACAAAACAAGCTAAATGAAGTTCTCAGAAAGAGATAAAATTTAAATGTGTGGAGTTAAATATCCAACTCTGATGTGTGTCCCTTCCATGAAAAGTCAAAGTAAAAGAGTTAATAAAAGGCGATTATCTTTCCCCATTCAGTGTCCGGTCTATGGTGTAATGGATAGCACGCCGGAATCGACGTTGAATTTTACTGAATCAATTCCTGTATCGGCCAAATTTGTTCAATAAATTTGGCTGTCTTAATTTTTCAGCGCCTGCTTATTTTAGCTTCTATTTTGGGTGGTCACATATTTGGTGCATTTAGTCACAACCCTAGAGTTAAATTTTCTGCCAAAACGATTCACGGATGAAAAAAAAATTACAAACACATAATATACGTTTCTTTGTTATTCTTGCTGAAATTCAAATTATTAGAATTTTATGCAAAACATGTTTTTTTGTTTTTTTAATTTGTAGTTTCTTAAAAAAATCTAGGTTTGTATAAGAATTAAATTAGTTTTGCAAGTTTAATTAGAACGTGTGCTAAACTAATTCATCAAAATCATAGTAAGTGTACACACAGTGAAAAATATTTGCTGACAACCTTACAGCCTACCTGGGCTATTGTTCTGTAAATAAATCTTCTTGGTTGGCCATTGTAACGAATTTGTAGAAATTCTTGGCTCCAGCAATTTCCAATTAGTAACAAAATGTATATCCAAACAAACAATAACATATTTTTTAATTTTAAATATGTTGTCAATTTGCTAAAATTTTAAATTCTCAATCCAATATTAATTTATCAAGGTATTTATTTTGATGTATTGTATTTATTAAGTATTAATTTATCAAATACTGTCAAAGTAAATTTTTGTTAGTGAACTAATCGTCTGTATGGGCAGCCGACGCAGCAATATTTTTATTTTTAGTTATTTTTTAAGTATTAAAATATAAATATTTTTATTTTACCAAGGCTAGATTTGAATAAGCGTCTTTTACTGTACGAGAGAGGGTATAAAAAAATAAAATAAAATTTGAAAAAATCGTAGTTGTCTTAGTTTTTTTTGTTTAAACCTATGCTTAATTAAAGTGCTTTAATATATCAGTTTATGCTAAATAAGTTTTGGGTTTTTTGTTAAACATCACAATAGTTAGAAAGCATCACTAAAATAGTAATTTCGTGAACAATGATTTTGAATTAGCAAAAATAAAGTTGAAATTGTTGCTTTGAAACTAATTTCCAACCTACATGGGGTTTTTTTAATGTTTTGATTGTAAAATTATTCAAAATTTAAAAATTAATTTTAAAAAGTCCATTTCAAACTTTTAAATAGAGCATTTTGTGTAATGGAAACATTAAAAATGTGGGAACCAAACGCACCAGCAGCGCCATACTTACGAAGCGGCAAAAAACTAAAAATCCTCAAAAAATGTTTTTGCTTTTGTAATATTAAGAAATACTTAAGAAATTTTGAAGGGAAAAAGTCAAGATATTAAACCAATAAACATTTAAATGTACTATTCGCTCGCTGTTTCTCAATTTCTTCCCTACATATCATTGGCTAGCTGTATTGTACCCTCTTTCATACACTAAAAAACCCTTATTCAGAACTATTCAATAGACACCTTGCACTGAAACTTAAAATAAACATAGGATATAGAACACACTAACTATTCGACGCTTCCCTGATTATTGATTAATGGCGGCGTTGACGGGAAAAACCCGCTTATAATAAAATCTGTAGCCATATATTTTTTTAATTTTTACATACAAATCATAATTACACGTTTTAAAACGGACATTTTTAAAATTTCTAATATAAATCAACATACATAATCAGTGTGATGTCATTCAACGCCCCATGGTTTCGACTTTCGCCTTTCGTTTTTTTTTAAAAAAACATTTGCATGATCATGATATTTTCCATGCAGTCTTATTTTAAGTTTCAGCGCAATTATTTTATTTAAGTTTTTGTTATTTTTTCTTTAGGTTATTGCTCCAAGAAAATAAACCTGCAAAGGAGTGTCGAGCTTTAATCTTTTTAGGTGCAAATTTGTATTTTATTATGCAGAAAATTGTAGCGTAGTCTTTGCTTGAAAACATAATTTTGAAATTAAAAAATAGGGCTTGGATTTGGACTAATAAAAAACCGGGGTAGGAAAAGAGGGGAAACCTTACGTATGTATGTATAACCACCAATCTTTTTATTAACATGGGGGAATTTTGCCACTAAACTTCCCAAGCCACAATCATATTGGTAAATTTCATTTTTTAAAAGTCACATACTTGAACAGCATTAAAAAAACCAAATTTTGCAGTAATATTTGCTGAATAATAAAATACAAACTACTAAAAAGTGGTACAAAAATTGCAGGAGTATAAAATTTATACGATATAAAAACTATTTTACCCACAAGAAAGTAAAATTTTACATATAGCAAGTATCATATTCAAAACTGCACGATATCCGATATCAAAATATTTCATCAATTCCATAAATAGTATATAGACCTAATGTTTAGAATTTTATAGTATCAAACTTTTATTTCAAAAAAACTTAACTGCCTAAAATTAAGTCAATGAATTCATGGCCTTTTGTTTATTCTAAAAGCCACTGAAGAGTTTTCAGAAAGTTCTATAGTGGCTACAAAAATTTATTTGTTTTAAAAAAGTTAGTTAAAAAATATTATCATTTACAAAGCACAATGAAACTATTTTAAAACATTTAGGATAATTGCGAAACACTTAGCCAAAAGACAAACGCGATTTTAAACAAGTTTTTTTCGAATTAAATTGGAAATAACAGTTTTTAAATAGTTTTTACGTTTAAGTTTTTAAAACGATGGGTTTTAAGATAATAAAACACAATATAATAGTAAATAATTAGTTTTTTAAAACTATTTTTAAATAATCTAGTGAACAAAAAGCTAAAAAAAACTGCAACTGAACACCTCGGTGAACCACTTTTTTACATTTTTATTAGTTTTAAAATGTTTTAAAATGGGAAAATTAAAACAAAATTAGTTTTTGCTGCGTTTAATTTTGAAAAAAATTACTAAATTAATTTCTGGTATATTTGTTAAAAAATCAAGTTTCATATTTTTTTGTTTGCTTCTCAAGTTTTGTACCTAGATATTGTTTATATTTGTCTTTTATGCGTGTGAAATGACAAACATAATTAATACCATATCATATTAATTCTACAAATATTATGCATTAAAGTTTCGTCTACTGTGGTATACTTTTCTCCTATATAACACGGTAAAGAAATGATCTAATATTCTATAGACGTCAAAGAATTCTAACGGCGATACACAATAAAAAACAAAACATCGTAAATAGTGCGCTCGTCTTCTTTAACGTTTTACATCAGATTTTAGACTGACTTGTTGTTCTTTATTATGCATTACTGTAGAGTCGTTGGACTTGGAACTTGGAGATGAGCAATTTTAAAACTAATTACGACACTTCAGTTCAAGCTATTGCGTGTATTCTAAGCAAGCCTAAACAAAAACCTTAAAATCAACCTAAAAACAAACTAAAATCAAAAAAGTTAACTTTAGACAGCTCGGAAATTGTTTGGCTTTAAGTATTTTAGGCTCTATCGACCCTGTACATTTATTTATTATACAAATGCGTTAGGTCATAACAATAATGAGAATAATAATAAAAAATGGTTGTTTATTGATTCATCATTGCAAGCACAAAATAACATGTAAATGACTTTATTAAAGTTTCACATTTTACTGTAATAAGTCTTCGGTACACTCACAAATATTTAGTCACTAAATAAAAAAACTCATATTCTCATAAATATTGAAAACACCTTATATTTTTCAAGATTTTTTTAGTAAGTAGAAGAAATATTGATCACTGGCAATACGAAAATTAATAATTGAATCTTAAAATGTAAAAATTGGAAAAGAAATTTTGTATCAGCAAAAGTTAGAAGGTGGTTTTTTTGAGTTTTTTTCATTATATTTATATTATTCAATTATATTTATATCAAAGCTCAATGCACGACGACCTCATAATCTAAATAGTTAATAGAATTTAGGACTAGATTTAGGCTTAGGCTTAGGTAAAAATTTAAAAATTTTACACTTTCGGCTCCAAGTTCCACTTTTTTCGCTCCCAGTACCATTTCTAAGCTCTCGGCTTAAACGACCCTAAATCCTTAAGTGAAAGCTATTGACGAGACGAGATTAATTTAAAAATATAACGTTTATTGAGTTTGACTTAGTGGTTACCTATTTTGCATTCCATAAAATTATCCTACCCTCTAAAAATTAAATTTGAGTTTCATAATCAAAAAATACCGAGCGCTTATTTATATTAAAGCCACATTATCGCTGCTCCCAAAAATATACCTTTAAGTGAAATTTACATAATAATGTTTTTTATTTGCATTTGACACGTTATGTATGTATCTAAATGATGGTAACCGGATGATTGTTGAGCTTTATTATTGATAGTTCTACCATCGTGTGTCGTATCTATATTCAAATTAAAACGGCAACACACTTATAAAAACAATGTAAGTTATCCATGTTTCTATCCCTAAATTATCTTTAATGCTTTTCTAGTTTATTTTTTATACTATATTGTGTTCAAACTCATTGTAGCCTTTGAAAAATTTCTAAAAATAAAGCACAAATAAGGGCCGATCTTACCCTGGGCGCATGTTTGAACAGAAAAGGCATGTACTGTCACGATGGTCAAAACCCTCCCATTTAAACGGAATTTGTTTTGTGTTAAAGATCTTCACAGAATTATGACGGTATAAATTCACTTTTAACCAAATAGCGTTTGGGAAAAAATGATCTACAATAAACATGGAGATCACCAATTTTTGGCTCCTCCCACAACCATTCCCAGAGAACAAAACATATATAACGTGATCACGAATACTATATGACATCCTTAAAATCCTGACGTGGTACTGATCGTATGTTCGGACTAGTCCAAGGTGGACGTGTGAAAGCATCTGGCTTGTGCTTTTCTCACTGAATAAAATATGCTGACTATATTACCATGATTTTTTTGCTATGTAAACCAATTAATTACACAACCAAGCTGTATATTTTCTACTCGGATAAAATGAAAATTAAAAAGTAGCCAAAAAGAAAAAAAAACTTGACACGTGTTTGATCCCCTTTTTCCTATGCCGTTAGATCCTAGTATAGCCCCATAGTGAACGAAAAAAGAAGTAGCTAAAAAGGAGGATTGAATTACACGTTCTGGCATCGGAAAAAAGAAAGATCTTATTCGAAGTAACCATAGAGATTTATGGATTTTCGTTTAACGTCTTTTTGATCAAAATTATTCTTATTAACATATTAATTCATCTTATTGGCTAATTTTTTGAGATTTTTAACAAAAACAAGGTATAAACAAGTGACCGGTTTGCGATAAACATGTTCGCAATAGAAAAGTATTTGCTAAAAGAAACAATGATGATGAGCAGATAAAGATAGTTCCGTGATCGCGTCAAGAGACCCGCTCTCAAAATTTACGTACAGTAGCATGCTTTCAGCATTTAATAGCACTTAAATTCATTAATTTTTTTTAGTTTTCGCAATCGCACTGCGGGCAAAGATTCATAATAACTTTTTCGGTAAACTGCATGCCACTTTTGATCGTGCGGAAAGTAAGTGCGTTTGCAATGTCTTTCCCGCAAGCACGCCATCGCGGCTGGTTCCACATCGTGTCTAAATTTGTGGGCCATAAGTTCCGGACGCGATGCCAAGTGCGCCAAGTCTCTCACGCCAAAGACGCAGGCTCCGCGTTCCCAAATTCCACCACAAATCTAGATATTAAAAAACATATTAATATTTAGTTTGTCTTCTGCATTAAAACTGCTATTTAAAAAATTCATTAAAAAGGACTATGTGTCTTCATAAATTTAGTTAGTTTTAAACGTATTCGATTAAATTATATTTATTTTTAGTATTGTTTTTTATATATTAGTGCTTTAATTTAATGAAATATTGTAAAATAAAACTAACAGTAGCAAAACGTTTGGGTAACTTTATTTATCCATTCATATTCATTCATTCATTCATTCATTCATTCATTCATTCATTCATTCATTCATTCCTTCATTCATTCCTTTATTCCTTTATTCATTCCTTCATTCATTCATTCATTCATTCATTCATTCATTCATTCATTCATTCATTCATTCATTCATTCATTCATTCATTCATTCATTCATTCATTCATTCATTCATTCATTCATTCATTCATTCATTCATTCATTCATTCATTCATTCATTCATTCATTCATTCATTCATTCATTCATTCATTCATTCATTCATTCATTCATTCATTCATTCACTCATTCATTCATTCATTCATTCATTCATTCATTCATTCATTCATTCATTCATTCATTCATTCATTCATTCATTCATTCATTCATTCATTCATTCATTCATTCATTCATTCATTCATTCATTCATTCATTCATTCATTCATTCATTCATTCATTCATTCATTCATTCATTCATTCATTCCTTTATTCCTTCATTCCTTCATTCCTTCATTCCTTCATTCCTTCATTCTTTCATTCCTTCATTCCTTCATTCTTTCATTTCTTCATTCCTTTATTCCTTCATTCTTTTATTACTTCATTCCTTCGTTCCTTCGTTCATTTGTTCATTCGTTTTTTTTGTTCATTCGTTTATTCCTTCATTCCTTTATTCTTTCATTGCTTCATTCCTTCATTCCTTCATTCGCTCATTCGTTCATTTGTTTATTCGTTCATTCATTCATTCGTTCATTCATTCATTCGTCCATTCATTAATACATACATTCATTCATTCAATTATTCATTTATTCATTCATTCATTCATTCATTCATTCATTGATTCATTCATTTATTCATTGATTCATTGATTGATTGATTGATTGATTGATTGATTGATTCATTCATTCATTCATTCATTCATTCATTCATTCATTCATTCATTCATTCATTCATTCATTCATTCATTCATTCATTCATTCATTCATTTATATTGTCATTTTATGTACACGCGTACTCTATAATCAGTATCTTCCACATCTGGATTCCAAACAGCGTAGCGCGAAATCCATGGTTTCCACGGTTTCCGTTTCTTATTTTTTTGATAAGTTTTTAAACAAGTTCCAGGGAAGCTTTCGGGGGATTTGATGTGGGTATTGTGAATAAGTGTTGACCATAGTTGTTCTTCGGCGGAACCTTAAATATTATAACGCTATATATTTTTTCAATTTAAAAAACAAAAAACTCCGCCCCAAAGTGTTTATTTTTGAAAATTTGCATTCATGTAAAAGGCTTTCAATGAAAATAATTACAAAATGATCTATTATTATAAATTATTTAAATTATTTAAATATTATAAATTATTTATGAAAAAAAAGATAAAAAATTAATATTATGTTGTATTTTTGCTTTTTTTTGAAAATAAACTATGTTTAATTTTTACGTTTTTTTCTTGACAAAGTTTCAATAAATTTTTAATAACAATTTGGTTAAAAGTTTTTTTACCTGTATCATTAAACCATAAAGCCAATTTAAACGGCAGAGCATTAGCAAACATGTATTGCACAAAATCTCGACTTATTGTTGTCGCGGCGTTTCCTTTGTAAATTGTCACATTTCCAGGTGGGCTCGTTTTTGAGATCGTTGTGTCGTAGAGAAAATACACTGATCGATTGAGTCTAGGATTAAAATCAGACCAAAACATCTGAAATTACAAAAATTACAAATTAAGACTTAAAGGTGCGGCGCGGAGTCAAACTTTTTGCCTTGGATTTTGACGATTTTTCGTGAAAACCTTACGCCTGCCCCCAATAACCCACAAAACTTTTTTTATCAAAATATCTCCAGTGGTTGAGAAAATATGACCCCTTAAAATTGCGTTTTTTTCGACAATTCTGTACTTGAAAGATTGCTCAATGGGTATAAAAGTTAAAGTTACAAAATATGCACTCAAAAAGCAGCTACTTTCGACTTTAATTTGATACCTTGGTTGTTAAGATTTAATTTAAGAGATAAAATAAGATTCGAGATATTATGTAACATGTATGTACAAAAAGCTCGCGATTTTTTCGTTAAAAATACCAAACGACGGCAGTGATTTGGTTAAGTTTGCCCAACATTTGTGCCGTCACTTCGTATTTTTAGCAAAAAAATCGACGGTTTTTTGTACAAGAAACGCAATATCTCGCCAAATACTGCACCAAACCTAACAATCAAGATATGAAATTAAAGTAAAAAGTAGCCACTTTTTTGAGTGTATATTTTGTAACTTTAATTTTTATTCTCATTTGGCAATTTTTCAAGTATTGAAAGATGCAAGCATATTATTATAAGTATAATAATATGCTTAAAAAATAAAATGCTAAGCATATGTATTCTTGCAAGCAGAATTGTCGAAAAAACCCTTTTTTGGAAGGTGATATATCCTTAACCAGTGGAAATATTTTCATGAAAAAATTTTATTGTTAGTTATTGGGGGCAGGGGTAAGGTTTATCCAAAAAATCATCAAAATCGAAGACAAAAAAATTGACTCCACGCCCCCCGCCTTTAAAGCTCGAAAAAAATGAATTTATATGATTGAAGGACAATTTTAATTGTGATAGATCAATATTAGTCGCATTCTTACGTTTAAATCAACTTTTTTATTATGCAAAATATTTTTAAAAATTTCGTATTCAGCGTTATCACAGCTAATGCTTTTTCTCTTTTTTTTTCTTTTCTTTTTTTTCTTTTGCTTGAAAGCAGTAATCAATATCTACGGGATTTATAGTAGACCCATGCAAATGTATTTTAAATTTAAAGAACTAGATAAAGTCAGTTTGTTGTTATCAAACTTTATAATGACTTCATTAATTTAAACAGTTTTAACAAACTTTTATTGCTTGTTGTTAAGTTCAGTTAAAATTTTAGTTTGATTTGATTATCTTAATATTGTTTTAAAAGGGCAAGTTTTAAAATTACGCGATTAAATATACACAACAAACTGAGTTTTAACGTTTTTTATTTAATAATTAACATTAATTAATTAAGAACATTAATTTTTTGTTTTAGTATTAAAGAGTATCAAAATTTTAAGTTTTTAGCAAGTTATTTAATCATCTAAGTTACCTTTGCTAATTTTATTTTGTTTAACTTTAATGTGTCCGACAAAAAAATTTTGTTATAAAAAATGGTATTACAGGGAATTTTACTTCATCTTGTGGCACAAAAATCACGCGCTGTCTTCATTCATATTAGTTTTAAAAGAAAGTATGCACAAGTGTGTGTGTAATGTGTATTCTGTTTCATAACCAGTATTTTGCGGAATTAGTGTGGTTTTATAACATTGATATTTTATATAAAGTAAAATGGTTAAATTTTCCTTCATGGATCCCTCATTACTTCCAAACGAATTATTTAATTTAATATTATCTGAACTATCGTTAACAGAATGTGTAAAACTGGAAATTGTAAGTAAAAAATGGCGGACGTTTTTACTTAATCAATGGCGTCGCAGATCAAAATTAAATGCATCCAATTATATTAATGAGTGGTTAAGTTTGCCCGATGGCTTCATTTATATTGAATCATTCTGGAAAAAAATAGCTCCACACGTAAGTGAACTTACTTTTGAGCAGTGCAATTGTGCACCCGAAAAAACCAAATTGATTTTTAGTAATTTGGCTCAACAAAACCTGGAAATGTTGAGAGTTTTACGCATAGAAGCGATAACGTTGGAAGCTATTGAATCTCTAGAACTTTTTAAAGATTTGGAAGAAATTCATATAACAATGAACTCCGCAGTAAAATTTGAGGACTTGCTGGCAAAAATGTTGGCAGAATTGCCCAACATTCAAAGATTTAAGTTGGCTTTCGACAAATCAGCTGGTTGGCAGCAGCTTCAAGGAAAATTTTTCCCCTGTTTTTCATTTTGTGTGAAAGAACTGGAATTATTGGGCTTTGATGTGGCAAAAAATTTCTCAGCTAACATTAACAGTAGCGAGATGCCAACAATGGAAGTTTTAAATTTGTTTAGTTACAGGCCTTTCAATTTGAACCTCAGTCGCTTCCTAGGACTAAGGGAGTTAAGACTCAGTAATGTGACAGATCTGTATGGTTTGGAATTATTGGAAAGTTTGGAAGTCTTGGAAATTCAATACGCAATTAATCCAGCGCATATTCTTCAAACTGTTCTTAGTGATAAAATGAAATCAAGATCAACGCTAAAACACTTTGAGGTCCCAAGATGTGAGCTGATGGGTGTATATTTTTCGCAAGGCAAGTGTCAAGACTGTCAAAAAACCTGTAATATGTAAAAAAATGTTCATATAAAACCTATATCAAAGAGGTGACGCTGGGCGAAAAATAATATTTAGACCCGTGACATTGCGCCAAATAAAACTAACAAACAGAAGTTAAACCGTTTATTATCAGACGTCTATAGGCATGTGAGAATAAACGGTTTAAAAATAAACGGTTTAAGCGCTTTTAAGTAAACCACTGCTCATCAATAGGTATATATGTTAAAACCCCAAATTAACACATGCGAGTACTTTAACTAGGGCGCGCACAAGTTGGGCTAGTAAATGTGTCTGGGTAATATATGAAGTCACATATGTTTCCTTTATTTTTATAGTATATATTTTCGGCACAGGTTCACCTACCGCGTCTGTCACAAAATGAAAAACCCCCGCAGCGAGAGAAAGTTTTACATTCAGCAGTTGTGGTGCTTTGTGATTCCGCGTTTGCTACGCACTTTTTAGCTCAACTGATCAAAATTCGTAAATATTCTAAAATAAACATTGAAAGTCACGAAGGGTCAATAAAAGGCTTGTTCATACTTCGTCCAAAGTGTCCAAAGGACAAAATCCAAAAGACGTTTTGGCTTGTCCAAAGAACAATTTTACTTCCTTGGGAAAAGTTAAACCGTCTTGTGGACAGTCCAAAACGTCCTTTGGACATTTTTGGACGTAGAATGAACCAGTTTTTAATTTGATCTTAATTCAATGAAAAAATTTACGATACTGTAGCACAGTTATTTCATGCGTTTTTATTAAAAATTTTAGTTTTATAAATATGTTTTTTTGGTTTTTAACCTCAAGAAACGAAAGAAATTAAACAAAAATAATAATAGTTCTTTTTTAGTCATTTCACTTTTAATTTAAGATAATTTTGATTGCTACTGTTAATTTTTTTGACTGGTTCTTGACGGGATTTCGCAATAAGATTTACTCATAAAAATAGGAAAGCTTAACCAGTTGGAGCGTCTAGAATTCCATTTTAGACAGCCTTTGAAAATTGCCATGATAAGAAGCATAGGCAAAGGCTGCAAGAAAATTAAATACTTGGATTTTCGAGGACTGTTCGCTCAATTAAGCGATGAGCTTTTATTTGAATTTGGAAAAATCGAAACTTTGGAAGAGTTAAAAGCGGATTGCAGATGTGTCACTTTGGCAGGCTGTGAAAAATTTGTCCACTTAATCGGACCGAAACGAAAATTTAAGCTTGTTGCTTTTAAAACTGGATTTAATATTGCTGAAATTAATTACAGAAAATATCCAAATTTTTCTATCGAACTTACTTTTTGTTTGTATGACAAAAATGGTTCTACTGATGAATAATGTTTTTGCTTATTACAAATGAACGTATTACCTTTGCGGTTGCTCCTTCCTTAATTTTATTTTAATATAATGTTTATTTGGTTTTATCAGTTATGTTTGAAATTGAAAAAAAAATTAAATAAACTTATTGTACAAATCGTCATATTTTCATGAAGTAATTACGCTAATTTTTGCATAAAAATTTTTGATAAATTTGGATTTCGCTCATAGGACTACAAATTAAACCTGGGAGATACCCATTTTAATGATTAAACCTCTATGATGATGTTTACCAAAAGGATGAAACTGCCTTATACACACAACTAATTAATATTTTGTGTTTTTTCTGTAATAAAAAATGTTGAAAAAAAAAACAACAGCAGACTTTCAAATAAAAATTTATTTAAAAAATGCGTTATTATGGAAATAAGGCAATTATTTCCTCTTGGTAATCTGAATTTAAATAGTGCAAGAAAAACGTAGATTAAAACGTTTATTGTCGACATTCAAAGCTTTCGGATTTTAGCTAAATCCATCCTCAGTGAAGACACCTATAAATCACAAACAATATTAGGAAATTATAATTAAGTTACAAATTGCTATAAATTGTTACAAACATACAAATATATAGTACCTTAAAATACCTATATTACATAAGAAGAATATAGTAAGAAAAGAAACAAGAAAAAAAAACACAATAAGAAGGAAGGAAAAAAAGCAGATTTAATAGAATAATATTTAAATACAGTGAAAAGAATAAAAACATGGCAAAGAAAGATAAAAAACACAAAAACGGTAGAATAAAATTGCACTTGGTTACAAGAAATGACATGAAAAAACCTAAGAAATATATTTCTAACTCATGAAACATTAATACAAAAGGTAAAAAATTCAAATAAAAGCGATTACAAATCGATATAAATTATGTCCTATCTTAATATAAAATAAAAACCTGCTCTTAATTCAAAACAATGCCAAGTCAACACTAGCTATATTTTTATTTAAAACTAGCTTTTCTTTTTGAATGCACAAACTTTCTTTTAACTTCAAACTAAACTCTCTTAAAGATGAAGTTATTACATTGAAATTTTTAAAAGATTCTGAGTTAACATTACAAGACAAAAAATGGTCTGAAATAGCATTTATATACATTTATATTTTTATCTGAAATAACAATTTAGAGCAATTGTGTAACTGAATTATAATTCCTAATATTGTTTGTAATGTGTCTTTACTGAGGATGGATTTAGCTAAAATCCGAAAGCTTTGAATGTCGACAATAAACGTTTTAACCTACGTTTTTCTTGCACTGTTACGGAAATATTTGTATTTTGTATGTTTCTATTGTTTGTTGCATCTAAATTAGCGATGTTTCTGGAGCTCTTGATCTCTATGATCGTACCAACCAAAAACATTCATAATTTTTTTATACATTTTTTTAAAATCTGATTTTACTTAAATTACCAACGGCTTGTGCAACCTTCTATGTTAAAATTTCATATATAAAAACCGCGCGATAACGCGATAATTGTCAATAGTGAAAAATCAACACCATTTTTTACACTTTTTTTTCAACACATACATACATGACTTACAATTTTTTTGATTTATTTAAAAAATAACTTACCTTTTGTCTTTGATGTCGCGGAGGTTGATAACTAAAAAATATGCTATACCGGTATCTTGCCGTCTGACATGGGTTCAGTTCACAATCATTTGCACCGTTGTGAATTTGGAGAATATCCACTATTTCTCTAAATATGTTATTTTTTAATGGCGCACAGAATTGTAAGTAACTCACAATTTTCATAACGGAAACTTGATGATTGATTTGACAATAATCATGAAAAAAAAATTTATATCAATTTTTGTGGCAAATTTTTTTTATTTGTAAAAATATTTCTTTGTTTTCTGTGTTTTAAAAATGAGACCTATTTTAAACAAATTTATTATATAATATTTATAATAATTTTTAAATCCTTTTTGCAATATTTTTGGCGTTACAAAGTAGTGTTTAAAAATCCAATATTTAAAAAAAAAAGTGTAATATTTTACAGGGTTGCGTAGAAACAATTTAATCTAGGAATTTTTCGGTCGCATTTTTTCTGCAAATGCCTTGTTAATGTTTGAAATAATCCGAACGTCGGACGGAATTAAAAAATGTAGAATATTTGATTTTATGTGAAAAAATTTTATTGTAGTTGATTCGACAAATCTTAGATTACCTTGCAGGTGTAATAGAATTTTTTACATGATAAAAAATTTAAACTGTGGATTAATTAACATACTATTGGGAAAACCGTTTAACACACACTCGAACGTTCTCTTTTTCTAATTATTCTTCATAATATGCTAAAAATTTACTACAATTAGTAATTTCAATTCCATTTTTGTTGGATTCATCTAGTTGCAACATTATATTGTACTCGTCACCATTTATGGTAAAAAAATTCTGTACTAATATTGGCTCAAATGAGTTTTGTTAATATTAAATCAATTGATTTATTTCCAATACATAAAAAATTTAAAAATAATAAATTAAAAGGTTATAATAGACACTTAAAACATCAAAAAATACAGAAATAAAAAATCAATCAAATAAAAAAAATTAAAATGAATTTGGAATAAGTAAAAAGTCATATAGGGTAACTGAATTAAACTTGACAAGCTTTTATTTGCGAAAATAGCAGCCGTTTTTGCAATGCGCAAAGTTATGTAATGAACTGCCTATGGATAGATAAGGTCGTCATGTATTGAACTTAATGAGTTTAGTTTATGCGCAAAATTTTGAGTGTCAAAAGCACAATAGTCAGGGCCGAATGGAGGCCTTCTGAATTCTGAAAAAAGACAGTTACCCTACCTATTAGTTTTTAAAGGAAAATCGCTGTTTCCAGCAACCAACTGGACGTAGCGCCAATTATACTGAGTTTGCTTTTGCAATTGTTGAAGGCAGTACCACTAAAATAAATGCAACTTTATTCAGTAACAATCTATATATACATAGACGTAATGTCTGTGTGTGTGTGTGTGTGTGTGTGTGTGTGTGTGTGTGTGTGTGTGTGTGTGTGTGTGTGTGTGTGTGTGTGTGTGTGTGTGTGTGTGTGTGTGTGTGTGTGTGTGTGTGTGTGTGTGTGTGTGTGTGTGTGTGTGTGTGTGTGTGTGTGTGTGTGTCTGTCTGTCTGTCTGTCTGTCTGTCGGTGTGTTCCCTAACTCCTCGCTAACCACTCAACGGATTAAGGTGAATGAGGTATCGTTGGAAAGCTTAACCCCAGGGAATGTCGTAAGGGGGTTAAAATTTTGAAACAACTTACATGGACATCTTTATGGTGGACAACGCGTTTTCACCAAAGGGGGGAGGGACCCTATGGATTTTGGAACTTAAAAAATTTTTTGTCCAGGAATTGGCTTAAACTTATTAGTAAGAGTAATTAGCCAATGGAAAGCCAATGGAAGAATATCATGTTTTTGAAAAAAAAATAATAATGGACATCTTTATACTGGACAACGTTTTTTCACTAAAGAAGGGAATTACCGTGCTCCCATACCACAAATGGGATTGGGTTAAATAAGATATCATTGCAAAGCTTACAGTCCAGGGAATGTCATAAAAAATTAAAATTTAGAAAAAATTTGCATGGACATCTTTAGCCTGGACAAACATTTTCACAAAAGAAGGAAACCTATGGATTTTGGAAATCGAAAATTTTTTTATCTTTGAATTGGCGAACTTATTGATAAGAGTAATTAGCCAATGTTAAACCAAAATGTCATGTTTTTTGGTAAGATTAACATAGACATCTTAATGCTGGACAACGTTTTTCACTAAAAAGGGGAACGACCTTCCTCCTCAACCAGCAAAAATTTTGGCTAAATGAGATATCATTGCAAAGCTTACAGACAGGGAAATGTCATAAAGGGGTTGAAATAAAAAAAAATTGCATGGACATCTTTTGGTTGGACAAGACATTTTCACAAAAACAAGGCCCCATGGACTTTAAAAGTTGTAAATTTTTTATCTTCGAATTGGTTCAAACTTATTGGTAAAATTAATTTGCCAATGTAAAGCCAGAATATCATGTTTTTGGAGAAATGAACATGGACATCATTATGCTGGACAACGTTTTTTTACTAAAAGGGGCAACGAACTTTCTTCTTAACCACGAAAAGGATTGGGTTAAATGAGATATCATTGCAAAGCTTAAATTTCAAGGAATGTCATAAAAGGGTTGAATGTTTCAAAAAATAAATAACAAGGACATTTTTATGCTAGACAACGCATTTTGACTAAAAGGGGGGAGGGCCCTTTTTCCCAACCACAAAACGCATTGGGCTAAATGACGTATCATTGCAAAGCTCACAGTCTAGAGAATGTCATAAATGGGTTGAACTTTTAAAAAAATAACATGGACATCTTTATACTGGACAACATGTTTTAACCAAATAGGGAAAGACTTTCCTCCCCAATCACAAAAAAGATTTAAGTAAATCAGATATTATGGGTAAACCATATAGTTCAGGGAGCATCATAAAGGGGTTGAAATTAGTAAAAAAATAACATGGACATCTTTATGCTGGACAACATATTTTTACCAAACGGGGGAAAGACCCTTTCCCCAAACGACAAAATGGAGTGCGGGTAAACTGAGGTTTTATTGTAAAGCTTAAACTCACGGGAACAGCATAGAAGGGTTGAATTTTGAAAAAAAAATTAGTAAATAACCATAAAAAATGCCGGAAAAATTATTTGTCAGCCGTATGGCTGACACGAGGTACTTGTAAATTAAATTTGCCGAAGTAAATACGTTTTTTCAGTAGAATGTAAGTAAGTAAAATATAAGTAAGTAATAAAAGAATATAAAAATTGGACCCATTTACATAACATATTAAGTAAAATTATTAGATTGTTAACGTAACCTAAAAAGGACAGACATACATATAGCTCAATATTTTTGGTTCTTAAAAATTGACCGTGTTATATAATTTTGAAATAAAAAGGAGACCTATAACAAAAGCCTGTTTCGTCTCTTGTTTGGACATGTTGGACAAATATGAGGAGAAGTTGGGACTTCTTCAGCAAACGCTTCCCGTCATATTTTTACAACATGCATACAAAAAATTTAATGTTTTGAAATATTATAGATTGTAATGTTTGTGTATTTTTGTCTCATTTTGTATATTTTTAATAGTTACCATTTTTAAGAAAAGTGTTTTGTTACCTGCTAGCCGCGTAACCAAAGTTCGTTTTGCCATTTCTCTGGGTACGGGGTCTTTAGAGCCGCAAGTAGGGAACTTGGAGCCGCTGGAAAAAATTTTCACCTCTTTTTAGGCTTCGCTTAGGCTTAGGAATAGGTTTTATCGATTTTTATTTTGGGCTCCAAGTTCCCTCGGCTCCATCGACCCTAAACCTTTCTCTGTAAAACCGCACTATGACTTCTGTCTTATTACATAATTATTGTTTTTAAGAGGTAGTCAAGAGCACTTTATTAGCTTAATTCATATAGCGAAACTTTCAATTCTCACATGACCCCATCTGGAAATCAATTTAATCCAAAACATAAATGATAATATTGGTAAAGCTATAATCATTGTTAAGTTCCGTTGAAATGGTGGAAGCCCAAACCAAAACAAAAGTTTTTGCTTTGTGGTTTTATTTAGAGAATTTAATCAAGATTTTTGTGGTATTAGTAGTACTTTGCATTCCCATATGACCCCACCTGGAAATTGATTTATTCCCCAACTTTAAATAAAGCTGTCACGCCATATTTTAAGTTGAGGTCCATCAAAGTGGTGGAAACCCAGTCCAACACAAAGTAACACATCTTATAGTAAAAATTTTTGAAACTGAGATAGAACAGCTTTGAATTCCCACATAACCCCACCTGGTTTCTGATTTACCCAGAATTTAGGAAGTAAAAGCTATAAAGTTTCTACTTTCAAAAATTGGTCCCTCAAAATAGTGGAAGCCCAGTCCAAGTCAAAGTTGATCTATAAGAGCAACACTTTAAAATTTCACATGACCTTACCTCGAAATTGACTTAATCTAAAACTATACATATCGTAATGTGCCCATTTATATAGTTTAAGTTTTAAACGTATAATTTCATTATACGTTTTTTTAAACAGAATTATAAACATGGTTTTTTGGTACAAAAAGAAACCATGTATTTCTTTTAATTTACTTTAAAAACAATTAGTGTACCTTTTGTGAAATTAGTTTTAAAAATTTATAATAATGATAAAACTGTTAAATGTTACCTGATTCCACATTATTTCCGGACCTCCCCAGAAAATGTCACTTGAATATTCCGAAATAAATACGTTTTGGAAACATCTTGCAATATTCTTAATAGCAAGCTGAAATTTTAAGGTGCCCTTTTTAAACATAAAACTTAAGCTGTGAGGCAAATAACCATGTTATTAAATTTAACAATGCTAGCGGATAATAGACGTATTATTTTATTCTACGTAGATACATCTTAACATGACTTAAATTTTTATAATCAAGTTGTAATTTGTTTATAATTTACTAAATACCGATAAACAAATGGCATTATTGTATTTCGAAATTTTTTTAAAAGCTAAAAAATTGCCAAACTCTTTTTAAAGCGTTAAAAATGGTTATTAAATTGTCGCTTAAAAATGCGGTGCACAGTCAAACATTTTGATAAAAATATATTAATGAAAAAAATTTTGTGGGCTATTCAGAGCAGGTGTAAGGTCTTTGCAAAAAATTTACAAAAATCGAAGACGAAAAATTTGACTATACACCGCACCTTTAAATCATATTCGTATCAAAATTGTTTTTATTATTTATCATATGTTGATATTTATGTACAATAACACAAAAAATTGGCACAGATTGTTCATAGAGCTTTATGTATATTTGCCAAAACAACTTTATCAAAAATTTTATCATTTTTTGTTTTGTTAAGTTTGTTTCAATTACTCTCTTAGAAAAATTCTGCAATCTAATATTTACAAAGACGGCGCAATATGGTGATTGCATTGCCTGCAAGAAAATCGGCAATATCGGTGGCGCTATTTATTATTTGTACTCACAAATTTACAGGGTACAAACTATTTTACAGGAATTCTTAATTTATAATGTACCAAGTTTAAAGCACTGAGTTCCAATTTGTAATGTGTTAGTGCATAATTAAATGCAGTTTGTATGTTATTGCTGTTGATTTTATCCCACATTTCGCTCACAGGAAACCAGGTAGGTTTGCTATTGTAATATTATAATATTACAATGGTTTTATTTTTAATAATCCAACACAATCACGGTCTAGCTTAAATTTTATGCTTTTAAATCCACAGCGACGCAAAAAATATTTTGAGGAGCATAAATTGATTCCAAAAGCCATAAAAATTGTAAAGCATTCGCCGAAGTAACAAGCACATAAGCTAGCGGAAAATCAGTCTCTTTTTGGCTAAGAGGATTTATTGGAAAATTAAACTCGGCTAAAATAAGGTCAAATAAACAATATTTAGTAAAGTTTTGTTCAAACAACATTAACACACCAAAAACTCAAACAATAATAATTTTACTATTTTAATGAATATATTGCATTTAAAATTTTTAAAAAAATGTTAAACCGAAATGCCACGAGGTAGTGACACATCAAAAAACGAAAGTGTTTTAGCAAAACTACTTTAAAACTTTGTTTAAAAAAATATAGCGTGTTTCAAACGGCCTTAAAATTTTGATAATATTTTGAAACTGCAAATTTACCTTAATTTCGGTCAACAGGTAAGGAAATTTTTATTTTTAGAGGACTGCCAACCAGTCCATTTATAATTTTTTGGAATGGCTTAAACATTACTGAAATTTACAAAGACTTCTTACTAATAAAAATTAAGCGTTGTTTATTTAATTTTTATTTAAAATTATATTAATTATTTTTAATCTTGTTTGTTTTTTAAAAAATACTCGCAATCCATTCCTGTTTATTGCATTATTGTTATAATTGTTGCAAATGAAAAAAATAAAAAATAAAATTAACTTTATTAAAAAAACAAATTGCAAATCGACTTATCATTGAAAGAAAAATCAAAAAATAAAACGGTCATTTTTCAAATTAATATCTGTTTACAAAACTTATGCAAAAAACTCATGGCTTGTTAAATTTGTCGCTTTCAAATAGCCTTCGGGTTTAGTAAAAAAACCTTTCTAAATTCAACTAATTAAAATTAGAGTTTGTTTAAGACATGGTGAAAAGGCAAAAATTGAATAAATTATTTTATTTTCAACGTTTCAAACCGTTAAAACATATCTTCATCAGGGTTTAATGTCTCACTTACGTTAAAACCCTGATAAAAATATGTATTAAGGCTGGTTCATATTTATGTAAAAACGTCCTTTGGACAAAGTCCAAAGGACAAACACAGCGTATAAACGTATGTAAAAACGTCCTTTGGACTTTGTCCAAAGGACGTTTTTACATAAGTATGAACCAGCCTTTAACGGATCGAAACGTTAAAAATAAAATCATTTATTCTATTTTTGCCTTTTCACCATGTCTCAAACAAACCGTAATTTTAATAACGACCATCAAGACAAAGACGTCGTAACTAATTCATCTAATGGTTATTTGAACATAAGTGCAAATTGTTTCGTATACTCCAAATAATAAAAGATTCGCAAGCCGGTAAATTGAACTGTTATAATTATTTTCGGTTTTATAAATAACATTTTATACATAAACATAATTAAAAAATTAACAAATTTAGACAAACACACCTTTTAAAAGTTCACAATTTTTTGAAATATCTGATACCTTAGAATCACTTTTGGGCGAGTTTTCAGGGCAGACGAGTAACGCCAAAACAAAAAGTAAAAAAAGGGAAAATTTCTAACCTGTAAAAAAATAACGTACACTATTTGAAAAACTCAAAGTTTTAGATGATATATCGCGCTAGCTGTCAGATGACTTCTGAAAATTTTAAAATATAATTTTTAAGATAGTTTTTTTAATAAAATTAATGGAAACATATTGAGGAAAAACAAAAATATTTTAAAATAGTAATATCTTTAAAAAATATTTAAGCTTTGCTTAAATATTTTCTAAAAGTGTTTGTGCTCAATATAGGTCATATGATTCTTTTTTTTAAGCTTTTAGAATATAATCTAGTTCAACACCTCACTAATATTATTCTCATATCGCCCAAAACGAATGACTTCTGTGAGATAAAATCTATATCCACTTCAAACTTGATATTTGGGTTTGTTGGCCTTAAAGCTACAACAGTTTCAATCTTATCTGCAAAGTATTATCGGAATGATTTGCTCATGACAATATAGAACTTTGATTTGTCAAAGTGCTTTTTTAAGTTTTGCATTAACGTTTTCTAACATATTTAAATTTGTATGCACCCTTATTGTGTTAAGTCAACTTTTATAATGTTTACATCAAATTTCTAAAGGTTTTAGGGAATTTAATATAAAAAATATTAAAAAAAATTAAAAAACACGTGATCCACTGATTAAAAAATTAAATTTTTCACATAAATTGGCGCACCCTAATTGGACTTTTAGAAGGCTACTATCAGGGCTTTTATTATGGCATTTTATAATAGAAATAATACATTTCAAGAAATAAACAAGTGATATTATTTGGAATAATCTTATGATGTACTAAAAAACTATTAAGAAATAGTTGTACTAAAAATTTTCTATTTTATATTTTATCAATTTTGTAATCCCAATATCGTGCAGCCTGAAAGTTCACCTCAAATAGTGCCTGTTTTTCCAAGTTCGGGCCGTTTCAATCGCATAGCTGTCATTTTGAAATATTCGGTCGCACCGAAGCTCTGGGTGCGTGAGATGACTGCACGGAACCCCGTCTAAAATGCAAAAGCAGTAAATAAAACAGTTAACACCTGAATTATCTTGCGGAAAACATAAATTGTAATTAAGTTTAATTTCTAAAAAAATTGTATACTTTTATTGTATTTTAAGTACAAAATTTTGATGATAAATCAATTGAATAAATATAAAGTATAAATTAATTACACATTAAAATTTATAACAAAAAATATAAAACTGACCTACTTTGATGATGATCTTAAAATTTGATTTTTAAAACAAATTCAACTTGTCAGAATTCTAGATTTATTTTAAACAAAATTAATCCTTTTAAGAAAAAAGAACACCACCATACGTGGCAGTGGGCATACCTCGAAAAAAAAATATTTATCACAAAATAGGACGAAACTGCAGAGCTCCTTCGGAGCTATGCAGCTCCGAAGTACATTCTAACGATCATTAGTTACAATCTCAAATTAACTTTTTTGACACGACGCGCTTTTTAACTAGACAGCACACAGACAAGGCTAAGTGTACTTAGCAAATGATTATTATTTTTAATTTTTGATCTTACCATATAAGTCCTCTTTTTGCTTAATAATTTGCACATGGAGGAAAGAAATAACACAAAAACAATAAAAAAATAAAGAAATAATAAAAAGCCATTTTATGAGCTCTAACCTAATCATCATAAGCGATTGTTAAAGAAATAAAATTTCTAAATCAATGGTTTGATTGAATTTCTTTGTTCAGCGACTAGAAGGCTAAATATTTCAGCGTGTAGAACAATGTAAATAAACCATTTCATGTACAAAATACTGAAATTAAGCTACCAGAATTTTAAAATCACTTTTCAAGATCTATTTTGGTAAAAAATCGCGCAAAAATAATTTTTGCGCAATAATTTATTTGAAGAACAAATTCAAGGCGTGTTTTAAGTTACCTGTTATCTCATTTTTAGGAAGAGAAGCTAAAAAGTACTGAAAAAAACATTTTTAAAAATTACATTACCCAAAATCGGTCTTTCAGTTTTTATTCTGTTTGGACTTACTAAATCGAAAAAAAAATTTGAGTTGGAGTAAAGGTAACAGAAAGAAAGTGAAGATAAACGTGAATTTCTAAATAGAAGATTTATAATCACGTTCATTAATTACTGTTATTGCATTATCCAATTACTAATATAATATTAAAACAAAGATATATTATTAAAAAATGGCAATATTAGATCAGTTTAATAGTGCTAATATTGTAATTACCAAAATTTAAATCTCAGCAGCATTCTTTAAATCCAGTTTAAATTAATTTAACTGCAAAATATAACTTTAATATATTCTTTTACTGTGTTCTGTATTCTTTTACTTTGGGCCGATTCAGTAAAAGCATATACAAGCGTGTGGTTAGTACGTTGATCGAATTGTCATGTTATATTTTAACTGACCTCAAGAAACAAGCCGGTCTGCCGACATAAATATTGTATTGTTGATGATTTATTTATTGTATAGCTTTGAACAAATAAATGCACTTTGTATAAATATTTTATAAAAGAACAAACGGAGTATTAGCTTACATAAAATATGATTTATTTTTGGCACAGAAAGTAATTAAAACCAATTTAAAACTTTTCCCTCGAGTAAAAAAGAGGTGGAATACTGGAATTGAGCAAATTAACTTAAAAACGCAGAAAATTAATTTATTTTTTCAATTTTGCTACATGTTTTTTGGATTTCAAATAATAACATCTTTAATTTTTAAGAATGTAAATATTTTTTTCGTTCTTTAAAAACTATGGTTTGTACAAAACTAAAATGATGAAAACGATTTTTAATGTAGAAAATACTAAGTGTATTTTGCGGAAAAAAATTAATTCGAACAAAAAAATTAATTTGTCGAAATAGAGGCTTAGTGAAAAAACGCTCAAAAGAGCCAAAGCTTCAAATATCTGGTTACAGCGGACTATCTACTCTCTAAACTGCCTTAATGGTTTTGAAACCAGTCACACGTTTAGTTATATTGCTATTATTGTAAGAAAACACAAGAATTACTGAAAAATAGTTTTTTCAGTAAACCAGTAATTGAAGCTTTAATGATTTGCATGACTTTCAAAGCAACAAGTCGAAAATTTTAGTGGCAACATGGTTCAAAACAGTAAACTAATATTTAAAACACGTATTTATGATACCACTAAGACGCGATGTGATTTTCATTATTGGAATAAAGGTTCTTACTTAACGGCGGTTCAAAAAATTAAGTCAGGATTATAAAAACTCTGTTGTCTGACAAATCTGAAAAACTATTGATAAGTTTAATTGTTAATGAATTCCATATTTTTTTTTCACTTGTGCTATTTTTAAAATAAAAATATAAAATTTAAATCTTAAATGGCAAATGCTCAAAAAAAATCGCGAAAATGGACGTGTATATGCACGGAAATTAACTTCCTTGTACGAAACGGTATTTATTTTGCTTCTACTTGGGAGTTAGTGTTTTTGCAGCACTTTCTTTGACTGGAAAAAACAATCATTGGTTCGGTTTGGATTTAATTAATTCATTGATGATCAATGAAATAAATGTAAGAATTTTATTAATATTATAAATTGAAATTATCTTGAACTTTTTGGCGAACTTTAAAGATTGAACGTTTTTATATATGTGCAAAGTGAATTGTCAATATCATGGGTGGCGCGGGAGCGCCACGGGGCGATTTAGCCCCGCTGCGCCGCGCCAACCATAATTAGAGAACGTGGGTAAATTTTGAAATTTGTGTTCATCTTCTTCTTCTTCTTTTTATTATTCTTACGCTCAATTCTTAAAATCGATATTCCTCCTTCGTTACTGATTGATCAAAAATAAACGCAACTTTGTTAGGAGCCACTTTTTTATTTAGGTCCTTGTTATCGATTTATTGATCAAAATAATAAATTGACAAATAGCAAAATAAAAAACTTCTAACCGTACAATAACAGCCTTTTGGCAAGAATAAGGATTGTACAGAGCAGACAGCGGACAGCTCCTTATAGAAACTGCACAATAACAGCAGACGGCTGTGCTTGGTTGCTATTGGTGTCGGAAACCGCACAGCGCCACCTACATGAACCGCGCGGAAAACGGCGAAAACAATAAAATATTTTTTGTTAATTCTTGATTTATTGATAAAAAAATTAATTTAAAGTTTTATTTCAAAAAAAATAATTGCAATTATCGGTGGAACGGAAGCCACGCGGCAGTTTAGCCTTACAGTACCGCGCCAACTATAATTTACCAACTATAAATAAAGCTAAAGTCTTCCAGGCTGAAATTAAGGGCGTAACCGCTCTACGCCAGGAAGAAATAAACAATAAACCCCTGAGCGAGAAAAATTTAAAAAAGTTTTCAGCGGTTATGTAACGAATTATTATTTAGTTTCGTCATGTGTTTCTCTCCACGTGATATTTTCTCAAAAAACGAGTGGTTACTTTACCACTCATTTATTTTCACCCTGATAGAATTTATCTTTAGTTGGGAAAATTTTGTAATTCATGTTCATCTTCCTCTACTTATTTTTATTACTATTATTCTAACGCTTATATCTTAAAATCAATATTCCTTTATGGTTCATGTGGCGATTTAACCCCCAGGCACCGCACCCACTGTAATCAGAAAATGTCGATAAAATAAAATTTTTAATTCATGTTTATCTTCTTTTTCTGCTGATTTTTTATTTAAAAACAAATTGCAATCATTAGTGGTTGCGGGAGCGCCACACAGCAATGTAGCCCCACGAGACTGCACCAACTATAATTAAAGAACTGGGTAAGTTTTGTAATTCATGATCATCTTCTTCTTCTCATTATTATTATTTCAAAAATATAATTACGATCCTTGCTGGTACGGCGATTTAGCGCACTCCACCGCTCCAACTATAATTAGAGAACGTACGTAATTCTTTAATAAATTTTTAACTTCTTCTTTTTACTTCAAAAAATATAATTGAATTATCGGTGGCATGGGAGCGCCACACGGTGATTAAGCCCCATGGCACCGCGTCAACTATAATTAGAGAACTTGGATAAATTTTGTAATTCATGTCCCTGTTCTCCTTATGATTAATAGATTTTTTTTCAAACGCTTATATCCTAAAAGCTATATTCGTTCGTTGTTACAGATTTATCAAAAATAAACATGAGCTCTTTGGAAAGGTTAAAAAATCGCGCAATAATTTTTTAGGAGCCACTTTTTTCAGTGTCCAAATTAAAATTTTAAATTCTTGACAACATAATTTTACATTCGTATTAATAATCGAGCACTACTAGAAATTTATATTATTAAAGTATTTCACATTGTAATGTTCGCGAAAAATACGTTTTCTATTGATTAAAAATTGATCGATTGATTGATTAAAGGCTGGTTCATACTTATGACAAAACGTTCTTTGGACAAACTCCAAATGACAATTTTAGAAAAGCCAAAACGTCCTTTGGATATACCAAAACATCCTTTGGACTTTTTCTTTTGGACGAAGTTTGGATGCTATTTAGAATTTGTCTTTTGGACTTTGTCCAAAGGACAAAATCTAAAGGGAAAAGTCCAAAGGACAAAAAATAAGAAAACGTTGTCCTTTGGATTTTGGACTTTGCTCAAAGGACAAAGTCCAAAGGACATTTTTACTCTGTATTTGTCCTTTGGACTTTGTCCAAAGGACGTTTTGTCATAAGTATGAACCAGCCTTAAGACTGCTAAAACATAATATCTCGGCAACGGATTGATTATAAACAGTTTGTTATTGAGCAGCTAATACTATACTATATAAGGTTATTTCTTTAATTAGATTTTAAAAAGTGGTAGACTAGCTTTAAAAAATGCTCTAAGAATAGAGCAGGAAAAAGGGACGATTTCTCCCCGGGCGTGTGTTTAGACAGAAAAGATGTGGACTAGTCTGAGATGGACATTATTTGCACCATAAGAAATTTGTATTTGATTTGGTCAGCTGCCCACTGAATAAAAATTTTTACCATATGATAATAATTTATTTATACGTTGAACTAAACACACAGCACTGTTACATTTTTTGATTCTGATGAAATGACAATTGAAAACATTATACTCACAGCAGTCTTTGACAAGCGCGAAATCGCCACTTATAGTTTTTTTTCACACATACATATATAACCTTCTAATTGAAAAAGTGGCATTTCGCGCTTGTAAAAAATTTCTGTGAGTATATTTTTTTCAATTTTCATTTCATCAGATTAAAAAAATGCAACAGTGTTGTGTGTTTAGTTCAACGTATAAATAATTTATTATCATATGGTAGAAATTTTTATTCAGTGGGCAGCTGGCCAAATCAAATACAAATTTCTTATGGTGCAAATAATGTCCATCTCAGACTAGTCCACATATTTTCTGTCTAAACAAACACCCGAGGAGGAATCGCTCCTTTTTCCTGCTCTATTCTTAGAGAATTTTTCAGGGCTAGTATTAGATATTTATATCCAGATTCTATAAAGAAAGAACAAAAACCTTAGACAACTAAAATTCGCAGCTAAAATTAACCTTACCAAAATTATTTAAGTTATCTTTTAATTCTTAAAAATACTTTTATGTTTTTATATTTAAGCTGTTTGAATTTAACATCTGAAAATATATGAGGAAAACTTTGATGCGAAAATGTAAAAATGTTAGAGCATTTTTTAATTTCATTAAAAAACCGTCAAATTTCAAGACAGCATGATTTTGTTTTTTTTTCTGCTTGTTTTATTTATGTTTTATGTGGCAAATATAATGTAATTATGTTTGTTTGTTGTCAAAATAGTAACAAAAAACCATATGCTAAATCAAACAATATGCTTCAAACGACCAAATAATAATAAAAGTAACCCATTCCATCCCAGTTACTGGTTTTAATATCAGTAAGTATCAAACCTGCTAAAAACGACTAAAACTAATAAAAGTGAAAAACAGAAACCTTAGAAACCATTAAAAACCATAAACCTTAGTTACTGATTTTATATCAGTAAGTGCAAAACCAGTAGCGGTCAAACTATTAAAAACATTTTTATTAATTTTTGATTAAAACGTGTCGATCGGCCTTTTTTTGTATCAGTTAGGAAAAAATAAGTAAAAGGCTAATTTCGAAACCATTAAGCGAGTTTAGAGAGTACGTGAAAATACATTGATATATTATTGATTATTATATTGTTGATTTTTCGGTCACGCTGATTTTAAGTGAAAATGAAATTAAAAAAACTATAAATTTATATCTAATTGTTTTTGGTATAACTATTGTAACTATCGTTTTTGGTATAACTATTGTATAAATAATAGATTTTTGTTAAAAAGATGAATAAAAATTTTGCAAACCGCACACATCAGTTTAGTAACAACTATTATTGTGCCTAAGCTAATTATAATACTGTGATACCATTCATTCAAAGCGGAGGGACTTCCAGAATTCTGTAACTTTGCTCTGTAAATAACCTAAAGATTTTTTTTGAGAAATCTTCAAATTTATTTTAAATGCATTTTTATAAGTAATTTTATTATTTTAGACAAATTTTTAGTGCATTAAAAAAGGTTAGCAATAATATTCAATTCATATGGTTTTTTTATTGTTAATGATTGTATTTTATTATTATTTTGAAACTTTCTGGAAATCGACACACTTCTTAAATTATCTGACAGTTTTATGTGGGCAACAAACCTAGCTTTCTTGTAGTGATTAAATTTAGATCCCAAAAGGAAATAGCTGAAAATGAATAAAAGAAGGAAATTTCTAGCTATTCTTACTTTTAATTTAATTGTAAAACGTAAAAATTTGTAATTAAAAATTAAAACTTCTACAAAGGGGATCTTATTAGGGAGCTAATCAATATTTTATTTTCTATAGTATTTTACATTTTCTTAATTATGTTATTTCGTATTGGGCAACAGTTATCGCTGTGGGGCTCAAAACAAAATAGCCAAAGAATCTGATTAGATTTTTATTCGCACAAAATGAATCCTAAAGGGGGAGAGGAAATTGGAATACTCTGTTTTATATTTCTCCTTTACATTTCCCTTAATTATATGATTTATATAGTATTGGTTGGGATTCCCGGTGTGAAACTGGAAAAGAGAGATGTTAATTTAAAAAGCGAATAGCCTAAAAACTTGATGAGCCACGCGACGGTCATGATTCCCAAGAGATGACGGCCACACGGAAGAATGAGTCATAGAAGCAGTTTATTATTTCGTTACCCCTGCTGGATTACTATAGGGACGCATAGTCATGCTAAAGAAGACGCAGGCGCAGTTGTTATAGGAATATACCGTGAATCAAAAGATTTACTGTATGCCTGTATTTTAATAGTTTTACGTTTAAAAAAAAACTGTCGTTGTATACCACGGGAAAATGAACCACAATTCCTATAAATATATGAGACTTTGACTCATTTTAGATTTCAAACAATACCTGATGAGAATGAGTCAGAGTTATGTGTATTTTATGGAGACTGTGGCTCATTTAGCTGTAGTGACGACACAATGGTGTGAGGTGTGTAATAAATGTGACTCGTTCTGATAATAAAGATGTTTAACCCGTTTCGGATATCCCAAGTACGCGTAGATGGTAAGTGGAAAGAAAACGGCTTATTTGACGGTGTTTTATAGTTTTCCATTAGCGCTATACTACCGCTATATTGATTAAATCTTTGCTTAAAACCGTTAGGTGTTTTTTGGCTGTTTTTTTTCCTGAATTAATGATTTCTTTAATTTTTTCAGTGATGAGTTTAAGTTTAAATTTTATAGTATGTTAGTAGAATTAGATTTAGAAATAAAAGTATTATTGCACATGTTTACAATATTGTCAAAATTTATAAACTATTTTATATATCAGAACTCTCTATTTCGCAAATATATGTTTACTGAAGCTTGATGTACTACTTTTGTAGCATTCCGATAAATTTTGCTCCCATAAAATTTGCCGTGATAAATGTTTTGTTTTTTTTGTGTAAAATTGTCTTTACTTATTAATAAAAATCTTATATCAACTTTTGATGATAATGATAAAACTGTTTATTATAAATCAAAAGACGTATTTTTCATAGATTTCATCCGGTTAAAAAATCTATTATAATTGAATAATAATATGCATAATTGCTAATGAAATGAATAAATAAAATCCTTTTTTTAAAATTTTTTATTCATTTTTATTTTATTAATATTCGCATAATGCAGGAGTACTGATTTGTTCAGTTTTTGCAAGATATATTTAAACCTCAAATGTAAAAAATGTCTCTCCGTTTTGTTTTATGTAAAATGTATTTGTAATCATTTTTAGGGAGGTAAATAGGTAGTCCACATTTTTAAATTGCCCATTTGCTTAAATATTCAATGTAATTTTAATTGCGTTATGTCTTCAAAATTCTTTTAACCATTGTATTGATATACAATTTTTATGTTGTACAATTTTAGCAAATAAATTCCTTTCTTCTTTTTTATTTATACTCAAATTTGTTAGTTAAATGCCTAAATATAATCATAAAATGTAACATTAATCCATAAATGAATTATACAAAAATCACTTTGTCCATTGCGCCGTGGGGTTAAAAATGCTTATGCTAATCCTCCTATTGGTTAAAAAATAAAAATAAAAAGATGCCATAAACTTTAACAAATTGAAAATTATAATATAAGATAAAAAAACAAAAAAAACAAAAAGATCCACTATATGTGTCTGTCGAATTTCATCAAAACCGACATTATTAATAGAAGTTTTAAAACCTTTAAAAGTTCCAGAATTAATAACTTTTTGTGTAAAGAGCTCCAGTATGCTGCACATCAGGATGAAAGGAAAACATTTAAACATAGCTTTTGGTAAATATAATTTTAACTCAGGGGCCTGTTTCATAAAAACCTTTGTAAATTGTCATTTTACAAATCTCCGCCTATTTTTTGTATTGGATAAAGGTTTTTCGACTTGTAAATCAGGAGGAGCATCTCCGGGGAGCGCTGATTGGTCGCAGCCACGTCATTTCATTTCCGCTGACCGATCAATATTCACCGTGTCTTATATCCTATATCCTATATCATGTAATTTACAAAAAAATAGGCGGAGATTTGTAAAATGAAAATTTACAAACGTCTTTATAAAATAGGCCCTTGGTTGCTTTTCTCCTTTAAAACGTTCCCATTATTTAATATCTCTGTTAATAAAATTTCTAATTAAGCTTATCCCAGGTTTTCAAATGTTTAGGAACTCTTTGCGATCTTTCAGGTCATAAAAGCGCGTTTAAAACGCGTACAGAGAAGGCGCCAGTGCTGCTCAATGTTAAACCGCTTTGCTAGTCCTGCCACTGGCCGCCGTTATACACTGAAACTCGAGACGCAATATGCACTCCGCTTCTGAGCCGCGATAACAATCGCAGAGGGTTAAGTTTTAATTAGTTTTCACTTGGTCCACTACTAAATGAATATATTATACTTATAGGCAGCTTGCACTAGAACTCTGTTTATACATGAAGTATGCAATATACATAAGCGTCACCCTAATGGATAAATACCGTGTCTCCTACTTATCTTTTGTAGTATTCAGATCAACCGATCGAAATTTCGAGCGCTTTCTATCGCTTGATCTGCATACTACGAAAAGATAAGTAGGAGATACGGTAATTATCCATTATGGTGACACCTATCTATATTGCATACTTCATGTATAAACTGCGTTTCAGTGCAAGGTGCCTATTTAAATAAAAGAATAAAGCTGAAAATTTTGTGGTTTTTTGTGTGGGTTTTATTTTTTGTTTGTTTGGTAAATTGTAGCGTTAATAAAAGGCGATTACCCTTCCCCTTTTTTTACCTGGCCTATGGTGTAATGGATAGCACGCCAGAGTAGACTTTATAGTTTACAGTTGAAGATTCCGGTATCGGCCAATTGTTTCAATAAATTTGGCTGTCTAAATTGTTCAGCGCCTGGTTATTTCCGCTTCTACTTTGGGTCGTCACATTTGTAATTTTAATCAACATTTCAACACTTTTGATTTTATTTTAAATTTAATTAATTATATGTGTAATTTGAGGTTTTTAAAACCGAGGCAGAATTTTTGCTAAATGCTGATGTTGGGTATTTGTTTAAATAAACAAATTTAAATGCTCAGTGCAATATTTATAGATGGTTTGCAATTATGCAATATTATTTTAATGCTCCAAAAAACAAGGCAAGAAAAAAATAAGATTTTTTTTCAGGGTATTAAATTTTAAAAAAGAAACATGAAAAACTCCAACATGATCACAATTTTCTATTTTATTTATTATATTTTAAGAATATTCTCATATGAAGTTATTTCGGTTTTTATGAAACCAGTAGTTTCGTTAATGCATTGTACACACATTTTTAATGTTTAGGAAATATGTGAATTAAATGCATTTCACGATTCGAAGGATCTAAACAGTAAATAAAATGATACAAATGAAGCAATGAAGGTGAACATTGCCGCCCCATTCTTAATTAAATTAATTGTCATAAATATTCGTCACTCGGCACAAGCTCAAAAGGAATTTAAAATCAATATTGTACTTAGTGCTAAAAATCTGACAGTGGATACGGTAAATAGATTGTTTTTTAAAACTGGCCGAAAACATACGGACGAATTCATTTTGCAGCCAAATATTTTAACTTTGGAGGAGTTATCTCACAGTTCAGACAGGTATACACTAGTGATGTTTCCCAGAGCTCCGAGTTCCGGAGCTCCGCAGTGAAGCTTTGCTTTTAGGAGCTCCGGAGCAACCCCCGGACCTCCGGAGCTCCGCCCAATTTTTGTATTAATTTCATAAATAATTAAAGAGTGATGCAATTGTTTAATTTGTCAAATTTTCTTTCTAATTTTAATTTTTTTTTCGAAACTTATTTAAAACGCTAGAAATAGTCTTAAAAATGCTAGTAAAGTAATTTTTAAAGCTTAAATAAGCTTAAAATTGCTCATTTAAGGGGCGGAGCTCCGGGCCTCCCTTCACTTTAAATATTGGAGCTCCGGAGCTACGGAGCTATTGATAGCTACGGAGTACGGAGCTCCGGAGCATGATATTGGAGGGTAGGAACACTAGTATACACTACGTTGTTTATATTATTATTTTCTTTAATTTATACATAATTTGAAATTTGTATTTACAGTTGTTTAAAAAAATTAAGTGAAAAAACTTTACGTGAAAATTTTATGTTTAATGTAAGTTTATGTTTAATGTAATAAATATATTGAAATTGCCAATGTGTCTAAGCGATATATAAAAGATGGTTCTCATTTGATGTGTATTAGAGTTTTTTGAATTAACAACAGTCAGTTTACAAATTCTTTAAATGTATAAAGAATTGTGGATAATTTTGACAAGTTTGAATTAGAAAAAAAACACAAGGTTTTCATGGTATTTACTTTGAATAATACAAAAGGCACACTGACGTCAAAAATTGGTTTTGCTTTCATGATTTTTTGATGTGGTATTTTTTGTATTATTTAATAATTTTATTTAACAGTTGTTTTAATTTAACTACATTAAATATGGCATCCACTTTATAACTTTTCAAAATTTTAACAAACTTTATCCGCTATGAACTAATTTAATTTACTTTATAAAAGTAATTAATTTAGGTAGTGAAAAAATGTCTTACTATTGATTATATTTCTCTTTAAAAAATTTAGTACAAATCCGCTATATTTAACCAGAACGGACGTGTGCCAATCCATAATAAACGACTCTTTAACTGTAATTTTAATTCACGAAGCCCTCGATACCGAACTTCCGTCTATGGTGGCGTACGCCCTGGGATTCTACAGTGTTCCTGTAATTAGCACCAGCAGTCGAAGTAGTCAGTTTTCCAACGAGGTTAGTTTACTGTATGTATTATATCGTATTGTATTATTATTTTGTCTATGACAGGGACGTACATAGGCAATAGACATATTGCCCTGAATTTATGCACCAAGAAACAAAAAACTAAAGATATATTCTATCAGGGTAAAAATAGATGATGGTAAAGTTACCACTCGTTCTTTGAGAAAATATCACGTGCAGAGAAACACATGACGCAACTAAATAGTAAATGGTTACCCAACTGCTGAAAATTTTTTAAAAATTTTTCTCGCTTGCGTGTTTATTGTTTATTTCTTCCTGACGGAGAGCGATTACGCCCTTAATTTCAACCTGAAAAACTTTAGCTTTAGTAATAACTTAATAGAAATACATTAAAAATATTGCTCAAACAGAGCCACGAAACCAGTTTTTACACATTAGGATTCTCGACTTTTAGTGGGAAATAAGCGATTGATAAGGGCTGAGGCAGTAAGGCAAGAATTTAAAAATGCTAATGAATTCACGTTATAAACACTTTATTTGTAAAGCATGAAGTACATTTTGTAAGTTTTTCCACTGAAACTGTACACCTCGGGTAAATAACATTAAATTGTAATTAGTAAACGTAAAAAAAAACTTGAAAGGCGCCAGATTTTTTTTGCTATCTTGATTAACCCGTTTCCGTAATTTCCTTTTCCTCGGTTACAACCATGAAACGTTCGTGCGACCTATATCACACTTCCGTTATAACTAATTTTTTGCGCGAGTAGTTCCAAAGAGCGAGCAAACTGAAAAAGTTAAAGCGGTAGGGTGGCAATATGTAAATTTTTGTCCCGGAGTGTATTACGTAGGATATTTCATATCGTAAAAATTAGCATATTGTTACCGTACAGCTTTAAACATTTCAATTTGTTCGCTCACTGGGTACTAATTATACGCACAAAAAACTATGTATGATAGAAGTAAAACTTAGGTCGTGCGAAGAGCTTACCGCGGTAAGGTTTACGTACAACATTTACTATACGAAAATGCCACCACCAAAAGTATATAATATACCGAAAAATGTGCAACTCCTATATAAAAAGTACAGAAAAGGTGGCCTTTATAATGAGCCTCTCCATTTAAATGACACTCTCCACTATAATGGCATAGTAGCCGTTTTAATTCGGCAAGTTAAAATGGAGAGGAAGCTATTATAATAGCTATTTATTGATTTAATTTCACTTCATATATAATTACAATTGTAATATTGTCCGGGCCGCACGAGTTTTCCCGTGTTGGTTTAATACTGTCCAACACGCTAAAACTCGTGCGGCCCGGACAGTATTACACTTGTATATATAAAGTGAAATTAAATGAATAAATGGCTATTATAATGGCTTCCTCTCCATTTTAACTCGCCGAATTAAAATGACTACTATGCCATTATAGTGGAGAATGTCATTTAAATGGAGAGGCTCATTATAAAGGCCACTTTTTTTGTACTTTTTTATATAGGAGTTGCACATTTTTCGGTATATTATATAATTTTGCCACCACCATGAGACGAAGGTTTCCGGTTGTAGCGGGGAAAAGGCCTTCACGAGAACGGCTTAATAAACTTTTACTTACTTAAAAACACCTTTCAGAATATTTAGGCGACTAAACACTCTTAAACACACTAGAACGTCGTTTCCGCCGCTTAATGGCGTAGTGAAAGAACGTAGGTCTTGTAGCATACTAAAAGTCCCTAGATTTGTTATATGTAGTATTTAATTGCGCAGTTAGTGCATCGGCATTGGACTTGCGTATCCTGTTTTACGCGAAATTAATAAACTAAATTTTGCATCTTAACTCCTGCGCTTCTTCCTTTCTATTCGGTTTTGTATAATGGGACTCCAGATAGACCTGTATCTGAAAAGCGATAATACTCAGAAACGGTAAATAGACAATAGACAGTTCAAGAAAGTTCCAAAAATATCTTGATAACAAGAATAAAATTCAATGGTTAAAAAAAACCGCTGTAAAATGATAATTTTATGTGGTTTCTCATATCTTAAAAAAAAGGTTTATTAAAATGTTAAACAATCCTTATTGTTTAAATTCAAAACGAAACTAAAATTTATAATTTTAAAAAACTATATGAATTACATAAGTTTACGTAAGTAAACTATTTTACAAGTTATATGCTTTCAAATTTCAAGCAAAAATTTTTTTGATTATTTCTCCGGTCGTTTTTTTCTTATAAAATATAAGTTTTGAAAATATTTCAAACTAATTCAAATGGAATTGTGTTATAGTTGTTTTAATAAAAATTATAGGTAGAATTATGTTTTTTAGAATGTTTATACATCTTTTCTTCGAACCATACCGCCATTAAATCACCAGGCCACCGTGTGGATTGATCTTTTAAACGTTTTCAATTATCATAAAGTGATTCTTATTTACATATCCGAGCCTACGGCTGGGCCTCTTATAAGCAGGTTTACTTATCTGGCTGAATTCCATAATATTGAGGTAAATTTGTTATGCACCATTAGTGTTTTTCGCTATAAATATTATTTCGCATTTAAATATATTAATTAAATGCTATTGTAATTTCTGTGGGAATTGTGTTGTAGTTCCACGGTACAAAAACATCCTTTAAACAAATAAATTTACATCTTTGATTTCATTAGTTAGGGTAACTTACTTAAATTCGGCCAGCCTTAATTTTGGCCACCGGCTGTTGTTTTTGCTATGCGGATAGTTATGAAATGAACTGCCTATGGCTAGATAGATGATAGGACAAACTATAAAGTCATCCACACTTTATTTCCTAATTTTACCATACGCAATTTTTTTCATAATTTTACGCAATGGCAAAAACAACGGCCGTGGCCGAAATTAAGGCCTCATCGACTTTTAGTCAGTTATGGTACAGTTAAGTCAAACGGCATCCTGACGATTTAAAGCTAAACAACTACAACTATACCCTAGACCGATTTCAACAGAAATATACTGCACCTTTAAAAAGATTTAAAACAACAAAGTACGATTACTGTTCTATTTGCAAAAATATCATCCTTAGTGTTTTAAATATTTGGGACTATTTTGAGTCAAAAGTGGGTCTGTAACGCGGAAAAAAATCGCGCCATTGGTGCTAAATGTTAAACTGCTGCGACCATCCAATTGTCGACCCCCGTTACACACTGAGCCGCCAAATGCGATACACCTCTGCGTCTAGATCTAAACAGCTATATCAATCTCAAAAAACGATCTATTTGGGATTATTTTTTCGAAAAAGCGCGTCTCAAACACGGACGGGCCAGTGCGCCAATGCTAATTTATGTTAAACCAGTGCTGCCGTAAATATTTCGCCCGGCCTTTTACACCAAGCAACAAGAAGCGATTGGCTTGTGTAATTTTAAACAGTTAAGGCTGCTTGTTATATTGTCACTGGTCTCTAGGGCGTGAACGCGCTGTCATTTATCACATGTCCCTCCCGTGTAAACCAGTATTTTAAGATCAAGACAAATTTTTTTGGGCACTTTGGGTCTTATTAATTATCTCGCCCCTTTTTATTATCATCATCTGCAATTCTTTTCAAGACCTTCCATTGTAATAGACTTATTGTCGTGTCCTTTAATTAAAAGTCCCTATTCAACTCAAATTAATTTCAATTTTCTCATATCTTTACAATATAGACCTAACAACACAACACTATACATTTCACCGAACTTTACACTATTAGATCTAAACTTTACTTAGATTGAAATGACAATTGAATTAACACCAGGAGAGAAAAGCTATTTGTCTCAACTTAGTTCCACCAGCGAGGTTATGTCCAAAGTTTTTCTTTTCCATGCTACGTAAGTTGAATTATTATTATAAAAAATAGAAAAATAACTAACGTTATATCAAGAATAAAAACTTTACGAAAAATAGTGTACCATTTAAAATTTATTGTGTTTTTTTATGTTATTGTGCTGGTTACAAAATGACGTGGTGCTTGAACAGCGGTGTGCCAAATTTTACGCCATTGTGCAAATAATATGCATGATAATAGGATAAAATAAAGTTTTAAGAAAAATTAAACAGTTGTAATTGATTTTAAGTTTAACACATTGATCACAAAGCAAAGTTTTGTATTTATTCTGATGTGGTTCTATTGTGATTGGTTTACCTGTGACCGATTTTGTTGGCCAACAATTAGCCCGCGGCTATATGTTGTGGTACGTGGGAATTAAAGTGTGGAGAGTTAAAAATTGGAGATTTTACGTCCATAAAAAATCAACTTTTTTACTGAGCGCCAATTAGCTGAAAGTAATTCTGTAGCGTCATAATTCTGTTGCAATCTTTAACACTGAACAACTTCCGTGTAAATGGAAAGGTTTTGATCATCGTGATTAGTACTTTCTGATACAGTTTTTGATTCCGACAATGAGATGTAAAACAGGATCACCGACAATAGCCATACCGCTGCATGCAGCGTTCCCAGAACATCATATATTAATAATAATATTAAAATACTAATAATAATCACTTTACTTAATTCCATGACTGAGAAAAAGGTTAAAAAAAACTAAATTTAGGCCGAAAGATGCAGAAACCGTGTTTAACAATCTGAGACATATTGAAGATATATTCAACAAAAATAGTGTCTGGATCGTGTCGGAAACAGTGCTCCCCACCAAAAACATTTTTCAAGGTATGCCTCACAAAAATTAATATTTTGTATGTTATACTCTCAGTCAAAAAAGAACTTACGAAAGTTATTTTATTTTTTTATTATTTGGAAAACTTGCAATACAACTTGATAAAACACGATAAAGTTTACTGTAAAATACTAAATATCACATTTGAAAAGTAAGGTTTCTACAAAAATGATGTGGAATAAAAAAATTTTAGGCGGACATATTTCACTCACTGAAACGTTGATTTAGACGATATATATTAATGTATAGCTAAATTCGCGCTAATTAAGTTTTTGTATACATCGACCGCAGCGTTAGCGAGATATCTTTACCCAAAAATTTTTTAGTCCACATTATTTTTGTGCAAACTTTATTTACAATGATTGCAAATGTGTTTAGCAAAAATATCAACTCGTTTTGCTTTTTATATATGATCCTCGCTGAATTGCACAGATAAATACCAAACCTGCTTCTCTTTTTAGTTATAATTATTAAAAATTGCACATGTATTATGGTAATTTTCTTAAAACGTATACCACGTACTTTGTTGAATAGTTTCTGCAAAATATAATTTAATTCGGTTTGTTTATTTCCAGGAACTTATTTCTATTTGTATTTGACAGTCTCAAAAATCCGTGATTTATTCTCGAAAAAAACCTCGGGAAATTCAAGAATCTAATACAATAAATTCTAAAGCTACAAAAAATTTTAAGGTGTTATTGGTGTCAAACTTTCTCAAACACCGGAACAAAGTATTCTGGATGCCTTCGAAAGTGTTAATTTGGCCACTCGCTCTTTAATCACTTGGGCAAAACGCCATAATCATACGCTGAACCCACCTTCGGAGTGTGTTTCGCCCACTAAACCGCATATTAAAGATTGGATAAATAAGTCTGGCAAAGAGCTTTACAGGTAAATTTCTTATTTATGTAAATAAAGCGTAATAAATTTACGCTACTTTAAGCAGCAGCCTCTCTGACATCGAAGAAAAACAAAGTGCAGAAAATTAAAATAATAAAATTCTTAACAAATGAAAACAAAGAAAATAAAAAACATACACAAAATAATTAAGTTAACAATAATCAAAGTTTAAAAAGGTTGTATAAACCAGATGCAGTTCGATATATTTTTTGTAGTCTGTGCGATTTTCTGCACTCTGCTCGTTTTTCCACAGTTTATGTGATATTCATGCCAAGCATATGATGAGTGTATTTTTAACCAGCTTCACTAAGACAAACCGCCAAATGTCAAGCCTCGTTTATCTAAAACCACACCAGACGTGACTGATTTATTTATTGAAAGAAACAAGTGGCCTAGCGCCACTTATCAGCCATAGAATTCATAAATGTTTGGGATAAAATTAAGATTGATGTAAAGTTGCTTCGATCAGCACATGCCACCCATTTGTTTTTGAACTAATAAACCAGTGACGTCGGGTTTGTTCTTAATATGTTTTATAGTTTTAGTATAATCTCTACCTGAAAAAAGGCTCCAAGTAAAATTTTTTTTCTAAAATTTTATTTTCAAAATATAATTTTTAGAAGTTAATCAATGTAATATAAATTTACAAACTTTTAGGCTTCTTTTGGAAATCAAAGCACCAAGAAAAGATAATATATTGGCTTTTGACAGGATTGGCAATAGAATCGGTTCACAATATGACATTGTCAATATTCAAAACGGACAAAGATATGTCGTTGTTGGAAACTATAGGCGGAAACTAAATGTAAATTTAAATTTTTACCAAGTTAAATAAAATTTATTCATGGAATTAAAACCAATTTTGAAGCATTTATTTAACCTTTGGGGAATCAGGTCCAGTCCACTGGACCTGGTTGGATATGGATCCACTGGGCGTTTTGTATTTCCAAAACTATATTTTCGAGGGCCTATCAATCAGTCTGCGAAAATACGAAATAGCTCGAATTTTCAAACTTTATTACTGTTCGACATTACTGATGTCCGTTTTTTGCTATTAATCCTATATTTATATCAATTTAATTAATAATTAAATAGTCAGGGTATCTGACTTAATTTTGGCTAGACCTTAATTTCCGCCATCAATTTGGGGTGTTAGAAATTTAGCTTATTTTTAAAACACAAAATAATCAGCACAAAAATAACTGGATGAATGCTGAATAAAGTATTTTTGTAAAGTTTTTTATTCGTGTGATTCTGCATTATCAGCATTTTCATACAAAACAAGTGCATTTTTGTGATTTTTTGGATTTTTGCTCTGTGTTTAAACTGCATTAAATTTAATATAACCTTAAAATAACTTCTATTTAGTGCTCGTAACTGTTGATTTTCATGTTTTTATATTTTCTTCAAAAACAGTTTGCAATTCGTTTAACTAACTGCGCAGTTTAAGATTCCATTAATTTCGGCCACCTTGAAATTCACGTGAAAGAACCTGCTGTTCTTTTGCTGTATTTAGATATCATGATACTACCGTATTTTATACATAATTTGGTCCTTCTGGTGGGTTCCCTCTTTGATCATCAATGACTGGAGCGTCTCCTCAAAAGAGAGAGAAACCGTATCGGTCCCTTTCCTCCCAAAGAAAGGTGGGTCCAACCAATTACTCGCTTGGACCCCCTGTATTACCGGGTGGTGTGATAGCCGCTACTTGATTTAAAGCACCTTGTTGCACATTGGAGTAGTTACCGTTTTCCATGTTTGGCTGAGTAACATGAGGTGTATAACCACTATTTGCAGAATTATTAAAATTTTGCTGTGAATAATTACCTTGCTGAGGATTGACGTTCTGTGAGTAATTATTTTGGTTTTGCGCATGATTACTTGGGTTTTGATAATTTTGTTGCCGTACATCATTATACCCAGTATTACTATTGTTATTGTTAAATGACCGATTATTAAACTTATTGTTTGGGATTGGTTTGACCTCCCGGATAATTAACCCTATTATTTCCTGGTTTACACCAGCAAAAACGACTATAATGTCCCATGCGACCACAGCTATCTCAGATTGGCTGGCCATCCGGTGTCCAACGTCCATTATTGGCATTCCCAGAGGTAGGATTTCCTGCCTGGTTATTTGACTCTTGTTGTTGGTAATTAGAAGGGGGTTTGCTCCATTCTGATTTCGCGGATTATTAGCATTATTTGTGTTCTGACAAGGTATGCCATGAGTATTCCTCCCCTCGCGGTTGGAGGGACCTTCCCTACCACGTGGAGAAGAAGTAGCGGGCACCAAATATGCAATGAGAGATTCTTTATTTTGATCAAGCTTAATTAAGTCCTCAGCCTTACTTGCTTTACCAACAGTGCAATGTATTTATGTGGACAATCGACCATACCTAACTCTTGTTTAATAGTGACTTTGAGACTATTTCAGAAATACTTTATGCGATTTTCAGCATGCTGTTCCAGAGAATAACTCTCTGCTGGATAGGCTGCGTTAACTAACTTACAAATTTGCGCTGCAAATTGTTCTACTGACTCATTTTCAGCTTGTATTCTTGTGTGAAGTTGATCTGCAATGGAACCAGTCAAATCTTCAAAAGTTTCCTGCAATTGCTCAAGAACTAAGCTGTAATCCTCACATATATAAGAGTCTAGATCATCATAAGTTTCTTTGGCTAGTCCTTCAAGAGCATGACCAATAAAAAGTACCCCGTCTTCCCAAGCAACTCCACCTGCTTCCATGATCGCTTGAAATTCTCATAACCAAGCTCCCAAAGCGATTGTATTTTTCTCCCCGCTGAATTTTTTAAGGGAAGGGGGAAGAGTTTAGAGAAATCCTATTTCATATACCGAGTGAGCAATACGTAACTGAACGAAGTACACCATACATATTGGATAAATGCGGGTTCGCTGTCGTTTATTACGCACACTTTGCCCGAAGTGGTTGTGGGTGGTTTCTTCGTTGTCGTATCCCTCGTTCCGCTAAAAGTCCACTTTTTACTAACAAACTTAGAATTATGCTAATTAGGGGAGTGACAAGTAACGGGGGAAAATGTTCCACGCGTGTTGCACCAATATATTTTCACTTTTGGCTGCGGTATCAGTGTGTTGTCACTTATCACTCCTGTGTAAACAAGGCCTTAGGACTGGCTCACACCGGACTGAAAAGTGATAAGTGACAACGCGTTCCGCAGGCGTCTACACTATTACATCGTCATTAGTAACTGCGGACTAAACGTGTTGTCACTTGTCAGTAGTCACTTCGGTGTAAACCAAACCTTAAAGTCGATAATACATAACTGACCTTATATCGTCACGCTTTCACGAATATTTATATTTTTTTATAGAAAATTACTAAAATAAAACTTGTTTCCTGTTTAAATTTTATTTAAATAACCACGTTGATTTCACCTAAATTGTACAAAAACTTTTAATTTTTGCTGGAACCCCGATGTCAAAATGATCAAAACCTCCAAAGAAAATGCAAGTTGATTCCTGTTAACGATTTTTACAAAATTAGGACGATATAAAACACTTTTAGCCAATGGGTGCTGGGAAAAAATTGTTCTTTAATAAACTTTTAGCACCTTCAATTTTTAGTTCCTCATACTTTAATCTTACTGAGCAAAACCTTTAGCCACAAATCATAAATATTACCCATTTAAAAGTTCTTAAAATTGTTCTAAAAGTTTTTCGTAACAATTTTTTTACACTTTAGCTCTATGTTTTGCTTACTGTTTTATTATTTATATTATTTTTTACCACTGTTTTGATTGGGTGATATTCACGGTTGTATACGATGTGAAATCAGGGTTATATTGCTTGTGAATATAACTAAAGTTAAAGTCTTCCAGGCTGAAATTAAGGGCGTAACCGCTGTCCGCGAGGACGAATAAAAACAATAAACGCGTGAGCGATAAAAATTTTAAAAAAAATTTCAGCGGTTATGTAACCAATTATTATTTAGTTGCGTCATGTGTTTCCAGTTTCTCTGCACGTGATATTTTCTCAAAGAACGAGTGGTTACTTTACCACTCATCTATTTTCACCCTGACAGAATTTATCTTTAGTTTAAATATACAAACTTACCGCAACATAACGGAATCAGTAGTAATATTTCTACAATATAGTTGTTCATCATACGGTTGAACAATAATCTGTGATTTTAAAATTTCATACAAATAATAGTATAAATCCCTGCCTTCCGGAATAAAACATTATATGCCAGTATATCTGTATACAATCTAATACACGAATCAAGTGCATATAGACGGGTTACCGGGTTACTATATAAAGCTAACTGTCCACTTAGAAACCAAAACAATTAAACGCACAGTAATAAAAATTACTTTAATGAAGCAAAAACTGAAATTGCAAAAACTAAAATAAAATAGTTATTTGAGTTTTTTTCTGATTCTGAAACACCGAAATCAAAAATAAAAATAACATGCATTTTTACCGAGTCCATTTTTTTTCAAAAAAATATACTTAATAAATTGGTAAAATGATAATAATAAATAATTTCTAAGAGATAAATTTTGGATAAAAATGATTTAAAATTACAGATGTTTCTGTAACAGTTGTTAGTTTTTTTTTATTTTGTTTAAATTAGAATGTAGTTGTGTCTACTTTGATTTTTAGTTACTAAAAATTAGTATGCTTTAATAAAAAGTCTTAGAACTTTAATACAGTAAATGAAAACATAGTGAAAGTATTTCACCAAAATTGTGTTTAAAGGCTGTTATAATCGTAACTCATCTAGTTTTTATCAGTGACCTTGGCCAGAAAATCTGTTTTAAAGGACGCCGTAATACACATGCTTTTGTTAATCGGTTTAAAACTAAGTAAATACCTTTTTGCTTCTGTTTTTGTTCTGAAACTTAAAGTTTGTCGTTAAAATTGACCAATTAATGAACATATATAGGTGAAAATTTAGGGTGGAGATAATAATTTTTAATCCTTCATTATTCTTATTTATTATCAGCTAACATATTTTTACTTTAATACTATTAATATTTATTCAATTACTGTACAAAACCTATAATTAGTACTAGTTGAAGGAGACATTATTAAAGATTTTCTCATATGTATACACACTGTTCCTGGAAAGTTTACATAAGAATTGACGTCGGAAGTATGGTTACATAAACGGAACGGCAATCCACTCAGCAAGGGTTTCTCGATTTCAACTTGTTACCCTTTGTTGTACACTTCACAGTTATTGGAGTGTGCTCTTTAGAAACTGCGAACTTTTAGAAAGGTTTCAATGGCACTCAGTTGCTAAATATGAAAACGATTTCCTCCCTATTTAAATTTGTTTCGGTAAATTTTTAATTAGAAATTCAGAAATGTGGCGCCGGGAAGCCTACGAAGATGGATTTTAAGACCGAAAACGGGAGTGAATTTCTATGAAAGTGTGGAACTTGGAACCGTTTGGTTAAAGTCATTGTTTCAATTATTAATTAATTATTTCAAATACTACTAATAATATAATGAATGCGCACTTGATAAGCGTGGTATTTCTGCCTTTTTAACACTAATTTTAATTTTTTACTGGAAATATTTCTGTATTTCGTGATATCTTGAATGCCAAAAATAGCAATTTTCCATACGTAATACAACCCTCCAGAGAGACCTTAAGGGATAATTTTTGCATATTTTGTGAAAACTCCCAAATCCAACATAAAAATTTGAGTTCTAGTTCGCATAATCAAAGTTGTCATAACCGCATTATTTTATTTAATTTTTTCAGGTCCTGCACACTAAATCACTAGGCCAACAACAATAATTCAACCATAGACGGAGTTTCAAGAAAAAGAAGAACTATTTATAAAACATGGTAAGAAAATATTAATATAGGATCTGAATTGATTGGTAGTGATTTACAAAGTTTTTAACCGGAATTGGGGAATGTGGAGCCTTGAAAGTGTTAAAGAAGTTATCATAGACAAAGTTAAACTACCTCCTCTTTCATACAATTTCCATTTTTTATTTTGGTAGTGCTGAAGCTCCTTCTGGATTTACAGTTTCAATTGAGCATCAAAGGAAAATGTGAACTGGAAACGCCTGACCTCCGCTTTTACTTGCGTTAGTTTATCCATCCGCGATTGGCCGTAATCCCGATCACAGGGGCGGAAGCCAAAATTTTTCCGATGGCTGAAATTCCAGGAGATTCCAGAATCGCAGAAAATCGACAGCGGAATTGCTACTATATCTATCCGTTGTGCAGCCAGGATATCTGCTTACTACGTCCGGGCTACGGCAATGGGAAAAACCGCGAAAGATGGTATTGGCACGGACGACCAATTTACCGAAATCACGTAAGGATCAATTGCATACGATGTGGGTTCCTATTCCGCATACAGCTGGGGATGTAGAAATTGGTCGTTTTGTATGACGTTCATTTCAATATGGAGAACGTTCTAGTACTTTTTGAGCGGTTATTTACAACAAAAAAATTAAGTTAATTCGACAGTTGCGAATGCACTTTTCACATCTTAAATCTCTTAGGTAACTTTGGTCAAATGAAACTTGCGCAACTAAATAAAATACATAAAATTCAAACGATATCAAATAATATTGTATCATAGTATATTGTGTCACTGTCGAGACTTCGAACCTACAAAAGTATAGTAGACAAACGTTCTACCACCGCGCCAGATAATTATTTCCACCTAGGCTGATTGACACCGGGTTGACAAGTGACAACGTGTTTCGCGCATGTATAAACCGTTACAATGCCACTTGTCGCTGCAGTGTGTAGGTGTTGTCATTTATCAGTTATAAGTTTGACGTAAAAAAAGCCTTAGTGTATTAGAATAGATGTCGGGAATACAATACAAACAACACCAAAATCTACCCACATAGCGCAGTTACTTTTGATAAAAATAAAAAATAATTTAAAAAATCGCTGGCTGAACTGAGATTTGTTACGACCCCAAAAACAATTCAGATAACCTGGAACTTAAAAAATTTTCAAATAATTTTTTTATATGACCTTAACTAATGCATGTAGCTATTTTCAATTTATTAAACACCTATTTTTATCAACGTAATTTTTAAACATAATATTGCCGATATGATATTTCATTTATTCTGTTTTGGCACAAAAAAACATGTTAGGAAACTCGTTTAAAGATATGGTCACTTTAGCTATATTTGCCTTTTAGTTATGCAAAATTAATTTGTAATTTAGCTTGTTTAAATTTTGTTTTTTACTTTCAGGCGACTTTTGTCAAAATGGCCAGTCTTATCCGTGCGACAGTTTCAGCAAACCTCAATGCACATATTTTTTTCTTTTCGGATTACTGTCCATACTGTGCGAACTCTGTCGTCCTAAACAAACGAAAAAGCCTAACAAACAACCTTACAGACAGCCTAACGGAATGCCTAACGGGCCTGATAAGCCTGAGCGACCTTATGAATTCCCCACCCGCTCTTTGTTAACATTTTTGCCATTTTTAAGCTTGGATAAGAATTTCACGAATTTAATTACTGTATCATCGAAGCTGAACAGTCAAGTTTATAAAGAAAAAACTGTTATGGAAAAACGAATTGCAAGACGTGAAAAAGAACGTAATTATCAATAAGAATTGCTAGAGTCAAACCCCAAAAACAGTGCGTTTTTAATAAACCCGTCGTTTGTGAGAAAATTTAAAGAATTTCAAAACGAAACTGAGAAAAATTAAAAAAACTCGCAGCGGATTTTTACTAATAATAATTAAGAACATGTTAATTTTTTAGTAATATCAAAAAGTGGATATTTTTTTATTTTTTTATTTTTTAATTTTATATTTTGGAACAATTTATTGGCATCGATATTCAAACTTAAATAAAAAAATACGGTAACAAAAAGTTAATATATGCGAAGTATTACGTGACTCTATATTTCGCTCAAAACCCACAAAAAATTTACACAGAGGAATTTGAAACGCTATCTAAAATGCGATTTATACAGATTTTTTAACTAAAATGTATTGGCTAAAAACTTATTTTATTAAAGAATTTATTATTTTTTTATTTAGTTTATTATCCACGGATATTTAACGTTTCTCCGGTTTTTAAGGTTGTTAGTTATATTTTTTTATTAGTATTTCGTCTTTTAATCCACCTCTTCTTTCTTGCATTATTTATTAACTATAAAAATTGTATATGCTTTTTATATTTATTAAAGGTAGTTTTGGTGTTAGTTATACAAAATTTTAACCACAAAAATACTTAGAAGAAACTTTAATACTAATAAAAATTAGAGCACTATAGCATAATAAGATATCTATAAAATTATTACAATAAATCATTGGTAAGAATAGCGAATACAAATTATTTATCCTAAAAAACACGACAGGTAAAAATAACATGTGCAGCTAATAAAAATAATAAACCAAGCACAAAAACAGTTATAAAACACATCTTCCCGTGATAGTACTATATTACTAGGAATATTGCCAAAAACAAAAAATATCAGTTTCTTATGACAATTTTCTTATGTTACAGAAAGTATCAGTAAAAAAATCTTTTAGATCTTTTGTAAGATAGTCAAGTAAGGAAGATATGTGTGATAAAAGCAAGATGAACAAGAAAAAGCAAGCGAAAAACCACGTCTTATAAGCTTATAAAATTAATCATTTATGCTATATGTATCTTTTATCATAAAATAGTAAGCTAGCGTTTAAAATTTTTTGTATTTAAACCAAACGGTGGGTCTAAAAACCAGCCCAAGAAACAAAAAAGAAAGACACAAAAGCAAACACCGGCAGAAAATTTTGTCTCTGTGCCAACACTTCCACTATTACTTTTATTAAATCCCTCAACCTATTTTGGTTTTCTGAGAAAGTCACATTCGCACAAAAGACAAACCTGTCATTGTGCTCGATCCCGCCTCCGCACCCACAACCCACGGAAACAAACCAGAAACAAGCAAGAAAGAACAAAAAAAGAAAAAGAACAAAAAAGACGAAAAAGAAAAACAAAGGAACCAAAAAACATACACAAAATGTTTTATAACGCATCTATTGGGCATACAGTAGCAACTTGAAAAATGTGCCAAAATATAATTTTTAGCTTAATCCTACTCATAAAATTAATTAAGTATATTCAACCGGTGATTGTAACAAGAATGTTTCTTACCATCGCAGTTTTTGCATGTTTTTCTACATAAACGCAGATATTTTCCTGGTTTCGACAGGCACGCCAAAGCGCTACATCCTTCAATGTCGTCTGTGCAATATTTTGACAAATCGCCACTTTTGTTGATATCGAGGTTTTCTGGCTTAGGAAGTGTGTTGGTGCTCATAAAGTGAGCACTTTTCAGTTCTTTTTTTACGGTCTCGATTGTTTTTGGTGTTGGAGTTGTTACAAGTGGATTAATGCTAGTTGAGGCTGGAAAGCCTGATGTGGTGTCCATCAGAAAAGACCCAAAATAGTTGGGGGTTAGATTGGAAGTTTCCGCAACTGGATTTCCCGGACGTATTGTTATATACGATCTGAGCACAATGACAGGTCGTCTAGTACTTTTTGCTGAATGTGACTTTCTCGAAAATAACTGTTGAGTTATATTAGTAAGCAGCACAGTGGAATCTGTTGCAATAAACCCACCGTTTTAAATACAAAAAATTTTAAACGGATCTAGCTTACTATTTTATGATAAGAGATACATATACATAAATGATTTAATTTATAAGCTTATAACGTCATTTTTGCTTGCTTTTTCTTGTCATCCTGCTTTTATCACACATATCTTGCTTACTTGACAATACTAAAAGATTTTTTTACTGATACTTTCTGTAACATAGGGAACTTGTCATAAGAAACTGAGTATTTTTTGTTTTTGGCAACTATACATAGTAATATGGTTGTTCTCCAGAAAACTGTTTTTGTGCTTGGTTTATTATTTTTATTAGCTGCACATGTTATTTACCTGTCGTGTTTTTTAGGATAAATAATTTGTATTCGCTATTCTTACCAATGATTTATTGTAATAATTATAGCATGTATCTTATTAATGCTATAAGTTCCTAATTTTTATTAGTATCCAAGTGTATTTTTATAAGTATTTTTGTGGTTAAAATTTTGTATAAGCTAACACCAAAACTACCTTTAATAAATATAAAAGCAATATACAATTTTTAATAGTTAATAAATAATCCGAGGTGGATTAAAAACGAACACTAATAAAAAATATAACTAACAACCTTAAAAACCGGAGAAACGTTAAAATCTGTGGATAATAAACTAAATAAAAAATAATAAATTCTTTAATAAAGTTTTTAGCCAATACATTTTAGCTGAAAAAATCTGTATAAATGGCATTTTAGATAGCGTTTAAATTCCTCTGTGTAAATTTTTTGTGGGTTTTGACGGGAAATAGAGAGTCACGTAATACTTCACATATATTAACTTTTGTTGCCGTATTTTTTTATTTAAGTTTGAATATCGATGCCAATAAATTGTTCCAAAATATAAAATTAAAAATAAAAAAATAAAAAAATATCCACTTTTTGATATTACTAAAAAATTAACATGTTCTTAATTATTATTAGTAAAAAATCCGCTGCGAGTTTTTTTAATTTTTCTCAGTTTCGTTTTGAAATTCTTTAAATTTTCTCACAAACGACGGGTTTATTAAAAACACACTGTTTTTGGGGTTTGACTCTAGCAATTTGTATTGATAATTACGTTCTTTTTCACGTCTTGCAATTCGTTTTTCCATAACAGTTTTTCCTTTATAAACTTGACTGTTCAGCTTCGATGATACAGTAATTAAATTCGTGAAATTCTTATCCAAGCTTAAAAATGGCAAAAATGTTAACAAAGAGCGGGTGGGGAATTCATAAGGTCGCTCAGGCTTATCAGGCCCGTTAGGCATTCCGTTAGGCTGTCTGTAAGGTTGTTTGTTAGGCTTTTTCGTTTGTTTAGGACGACAGAGTTCGCACAGTATGGGACAGTAATCCGATAAAAAGAAAAAATATGTGCATTGAGATTTGCTGAAACTGTCGCACGGATAAGACTGGCCATTTTGACAAAAGTCGCCTGAAATAAAAACAAAATTTAAACAAGCTAAATTACAATTAATTTTGCATAACTAAAAGGCAAATATAGCTAAAGTGACCATATCTTTAAACGAGTTTCCTAACATGTTTTTTGTGCCAAAACAGAATAAATGAAATATCATATCGGCAATATTATGTTTAAAAATTACGTTGATAAAAATAGGTGTTTAATAAATTGAAAATAGTTACATGCATTAGTTAGAGGTCATATAAAAAATTATTTGAAAATTTTTTAGTTCTAGGTTATCTGAATTGTTTTTGGGGTCGTAACAAATCTCAGTTCAGCCAGCGATTTTTTAAATTATTTTTTATTTTTATCAAAAGTAACTGCGCTATGTGGGTAGATTTTGGTGTTGTTTGTGCTGTTTCCCCGACATCTATTCTAATACACTAAGGCCTTGTTTACGTCAAACTTATAACTGATAAATGACAACACCTACACACTGCAGCGACAAGTGGCATTGTAACGGTTTATACATGCGCGAAACACGTTGTCACTTGTCAACCCGGTGTCAATCAGCCTAGGTGGAAATTGAGTTTGTGGCGCAGTGGTAGAACGTTTGTCTACTATACTTTGTAGGTTCGAAGTCTCGACAGTGACACAATATACTATGATACAATATTTATTTGATATCGTTTGATTTATGTATTTTATTTAGTTGCGCAGTTTCATTTGACCAAAGTTACCTAAGAGATTTTAAGATGTGAAAAGTGCATTCGCAACTGTCGAATTAACTTAATTTTTTTGTTGTAAATAACCGCTCAAAAACTACTGAACGTACTAATGCTGAAATAAACATCATACGAAACGACCAATTTGCTGCGCGCCAACTATTGTTATGCAAATTAAACCACATCGTATGCAAATTAATCCTTACGTGATTTCGGTAGATTGACGTACCGTTGCAATTGCCGCAAGTATTTGCGCAGTTTTTCATCCCGTAGCCCGGACGTAGTAAGCAGATATCCTGGCTGCACAACGGATCGATATCGTAGCAATTCCGCTGTCGATTTTCTGCGATTCTGGAATCTCCTGGAATTTCCGGCGTCGGAAAAATTTCGCTTCCACCCGTATGCTCGGACGCGCGATCGCAGATGGATAAAATGACGCAAGTAAAAGCGGAGATAAGTTCAGCCCACATTTTCCTTTGATGCTGAATTGAAACTGTAAATACAGAAGGAGCTTGGCGCTGCCAAAATAAAAAGGAAATTGAAGGAAAAAAGTAGTTTAGGTTTGTTAATGATTTAACACTTTCGGCTCCACATTCCCCAATTCCGGTTAAAAACTTTGTAAATCACTAAATCAAATCAGAGCCTATATTAATATTTTATTACCATGTTTTATAAATGGTCTTCTTTCTTGAAACTCCATCTATGGTTGAATTATATCTTGCTGACCTCGTGAATTAGTATGAGGACATCAAAAAATTAAATAAAATAATGCGGTTATGACGGGTTTTTTTAATACGAACTGGAACGCAAAATTTTATGTTTCAATTCCGATTTTTCACAAAATATGCAAAAATTATCCCTTAAGGTCTCTCTGGAAAGTTGTATTACGTATGGAAAATTGCTATTTTTGGCATACGAGATCTCGCGAAATACAGAAATATTTCCATAAAAAATTAAAATTAGTGTTAAAAAGGCAGAAATACCACGCTTATCAAGTGCGCATTCATTATATTATTAGTAGTATTTGAAATAATTAATTAATAATTGAAACAATGACTTTAACCAAACGGTTCCAAGTTCCACACTTTCATAGAAATTCACTCCCGTTTTCGGTCTTAAAATCCATCTTCGTAGGCTTCCCGGCGCCACATTTCTGAATTTCTAATTAAAAATTTACCGAAACAAATTTAAATAGGGAGGAAATCGTTTTCATATTTAGCAACTGAGTGCCATTGAAACCTTTCTAAAAGTTCGCAGTTTCTAAAGAGCACACTCCAATAACTGTGAAGTGTACAACAAAGGGTAACAAGTTGAAATCGAGAAACCCTTGCTGAGTGGATTGCCGTTCCGTTTATGTAACCATACTTCCGACGTCAATTCTTATGTAAACTTTCCAGGAACAGTGTGTATACATATGAGAAAATCTTTAATAATGTCTCCTTCAACTAGTACTAATTATAGGTTTTGTACAGTAATTGAATAAATATTAATAGTATTAAAGTAAAAATATGTTAGCTGATAATAAATAAGAATAATGAAGGATTAAAAATTATTATCTCCACCCTAAATTTTCACCTATATATGTTCATTAATTGGTCAATTTTAACGACAAACTTTAAGTTTCAGAACAAAAACAGAAGCAAAAAAAGGTATTTACTTAGTTTTAAACCGATTAACAAAAGCATGTGTATTACGGCGTCCTTTAAAACAGATTTTCTGGCCAAGGTCACTGATAAAAACTAGATGAGTTACGATTATAACAGCCTTTAAACACAATTTTGGTGAAATACTTTCACTATGTTTTCATTTACTGTATTAAAGTTCTAAGACTTTTTATTAAAGCATACTAATTTTTAGTAACTAAAAATCAAAGTAGACACAACTACATTCTAATTTAAACAAAATAAAAAAAACTAACAACTGTTACAGAAACATCTGTAATTTTAGATCGTTTATAGAAAAATTTATCTCTTAGAAATTATTTATTATTATCATTTTACCAATTTATTAAGTATATTTTTTTGAAAAAAAATGGACTCGGTAAAAATGCATGTTATTTTTATTTTTGATTTCGGTGTTTCAGAATCAGAAAAAAAACTCAAATAACTATTTTATTTTAGTTTTTGCAATTTCAGTTTTTGCTTCATTAAAGTAATTTTTATTACTGTGCGTTTAATTGTTTTGGTTTCTAAGTGGACAGTTAGCTTTATATAGTAACCAGGTAACCCGTCTATATGCACTTGATTCGTGTATTAGATTGTATACAGATATACTGGCATATAATGTTTTATTCCGGAAGGCAGGGATTTATACTATTATTTGTATGAAATTTTAAAATCACAGATTATTGTTCAACCGTATGATGAACAACTATATTGTAGAAATATTACTACTGATTCCGTTATGTTGCGGTAAGTTTGTATATTTAAACTAAAGATAAATTCTGTCAGGGTGAAAATAGATGAGTGGTAAAGTAACCACTCGTTCTTTGAGAAAATATCACGTGCAGAGAAACTGGAAACACATGACGCAACTAAATAATAATTGGTTACATAACCGCTGAAATTTTTTTTAAAATTTTTATCGCTCACGCGTTTATTGTTTATTTCTTCCTCGCGGACAGCGGTTACGCCCTTAATTTCAGCCTGGAAGACTTTAACTTTAGTTATATTCACAAGCATTATAACCCTGATTTCACATGGTTTACAACCGTGTTTATCACCCTATCAAAACATTGGTAAAAAATAATATTTATTATAAAACAGTAAGCAAAACATTGAGCTTTAGTGTAAAAAAATTGTTACGAAAACTTTTTAGAACAATTTTAAGAACTTTTAAATGGGTAATATTTATGATTTGTGGCTAAAGGTTTTGCTCGGTGAGAATTAAAGTATGAGGAACTAAAAATTGAAGGTCTAAAAGTTTATTAAAGAACAATTTTTTCCCAGCACCCATTGGCTAAAAGTGTTTTATATCGTCCTAATTTTGTAAAAATCGTTAACAGGAATCAACTTGCATTTTCTTTGGAGGTTTTGATCATTTTGACATCGGGGTTCCAGCAAAAATTAAAAGTTTTTGTACAATTTAGGTGAAATCAACATGGTTATTTAAATAAAAATTAAACAGGAAACAAGTTTTATTTTAGTAATTTTATATAAAAAAATATAAATATTCGTGAAAGCGTGACGATATAAGGTCAGTTATGTATTATCGACTTTAAGGTTTGGTTTACACCGAAGTGACTACTGACAAGTGACAACACGTTTAGTCCGCAGTTACTAATGACGATGTAATAGTGTAGACGCCTGCGGAACGCGTTGTCACTTATCACTTTTCATTCCGGTGTGAACCAGTCATAAGGCCTTGTTTACACAGGAGTGATAAGTGACAACACACTCATACCGCAGCCAAAAGTAAAAATATATTGGTGCAACGCGCGTGGAACGTTTTGCCCCCCGTTACTTGTCACTCCCCTAATTAGCATAATTCTAAGTTTGTTAGTAAAAAGTGGACTTTTAGCGGAACAGGAGGATACGACAACGAAGAAACCACCCACAACCACTTCGGGCAAAGTGTGCGTAATAAACGACAGCGAACCCGCATTTATTCCGAATATTTACGAATGCAAACCTTCAGAGACCTGTTGTATGAACCAGGGGGAGCACTCGTGCTGCGGAACTGAGATTAGCGGCGAAGCGATGTAAGTATGGGGTTATTGTGTAAGATTTCGGAATTTTGAAGCTGAATGAATATGGACACGGTAATGCTTAAGTCTCATGTATAAAAATAAAATCCGAAAGTGGGTTCAACTGTTGAATCACTTTAATTCTTTCATGGTAAAATCGAACAAAAATACTGAACTGAAAATTATACTGAACGTTTATTTAGCTGTGTGCAAACCATGTTCATGTAAATTAAACGACACGGTATAAAAATTATTTATTACGTGAGATTTATAAATCCTTAAATTTCACTAAGCGAGATAGGAGAGGAGTATGGAAAAGCGTCCGCAACTGTTAAATCGCCTTAATTCTTTGGATTCAAAACCAGGGAAAATTACTAAGCGTACTAATACTAAACGAAAGATGATACTGAACGTTCAGTCAACTGTGGGCAAATCATGCTTATGCACATTAAACACCGTGTGCTGATTATTTACTTCATGAGATTTATAAATAGGAAGAAAAGGAACTTGAAGTTTTAAACTTAAAAACAAGGAACCGTTTGTTTGAATCTTAAACCTAGTGTAGAACCTAAATTTGAGCCTAAGCATAAGTCTAAACATAAGCTTTAAGCCAATCATTTGTAAAAACCTAAACCCAAACTTGAACCTAAGCCAGCATTTATTCCTAATTTTATGAATGCAAGCTCTCTGAGATCAGCTGTCTTAAACAAGGGTATGAATCCTGCTGCGAAATTAAGATCAGCGCCCCGATGTAAGTAGAGTTTACGTTCAAAAATAACATAAACTGGAAAACATTTTTAAGCTAGTATATCTTGCTAAAAGAAGGGTTAATCTATACAACATTTGTATCATTGTATAACTAAAGTAAAAATTTATAAATTTCAGAATTTTGACCAGAACATATTTTGATCCGCTTTTAAAATTATTGGCGTATAGAGAAAAAAATATTGGTTTTTACGTCAATTCTACATACAGTAATCATAGCATTACAGAGATTTTCAAGTTTTTTTACGTATTTAGCAAAGAACAAGCTATATTGTGGGGTGTTTTGATCGGAGTTTTGCTGGTCATTGGTCTAGCCGCCGCCTGTTATTTCAAGGTTAGTTGGGTGCCATTAAAATTAAAGCTACTTTTTCACGATAGTCAAAACCCTTCTATTTAAAAGGAAATTGTTTAGTGTTAAAGACCTTCACAGAGTTATGACCTTATAGAATCATTTTTAGCCAATTAGGGCTTGGGGAAAAATAGAGATCTTTCACCCATTGGGGATCCAATTTTTTCCCAAGCGCTAAATCGCTAAAAGTGATCCGAACAGCTCTTTCCACAACCATTCAAACAGAGCGAAACATATATGACGTGATCACGAATACTTTATGACATTTTGAAGGCCCTAAAATCCTGACGTGTTGATTTTTAATAAAAAAGCTGTCATTTTTAACTTTTTAGTTATTTTAGTGCATAATGAGTTTGGATGCATTATGCATTGTGTTGTGTGTGAGCAAGTTTGAACAAATCTCACAGTGGACGCTTCTGTGTTTTTTTACTAAATTTTTAGTTTTTAGTTTAAACGCATGATGAATTTAAGGCAAACGTGAATATGAATTATTGTACATTTGCTTGGCTTCGTCTTCCTCCATCGCGCTACGTCAGGATTTTAAGGGCCCTCAAAATGACATATAGTATTCGTGATCACGTCATATATGTTTTCCTTTATGGGAATGGTTGTGGGAGGAAAAAGGAGCTGGTTTGGCCAATTAGCGTTTGGAAAAAAATTTTTCCACTGAAAGAAAGATTTTCATTTTTTCCTAAGCGCTTATTGGCTAAAACTGATTCTAAGATCATAACTCAGTGAAGATAACTTCGTGAACTTGCTGAAGATAATTTCCTCAGTGAAGACACTGAACAACTTTCGTTTAACTGGAAGGGTTTTGACCATCGTGGCATTTTGTATAAATATGAACACGTCATAAGATTTGTTGATATGCGTAGTTTTAAATTGCTTGAATATACACGTCAACTGTCGTCTGTTTTAATATTCTGGTTAAAATCGGCGATAGTTTCTCGACATATCGCTCACTGAATCTCTAAGTGGGAGGAGTAAGGGCTGGTTCATACTTATGTAAAAACGTCCTTTGGACAAAGTCCAAAGGACAAACACAGCGTATAAAGGTATGTAAAAACGTCCTTTGGACTTTGTCCAAAGGACGTTTTTACATAAGTATGAACCAGCCCTACATGTTATTTTTGGCCCCCTCGGTCGTCCAAGTATTAACATTTCGTTTCAGGGAATAGAGCTTCGAAATGCATGCGAGAATGTGGATAAAACAAATATACGCGAGATAAACAAACAGTGAATATACGCGGCCTATTATAAAGGCAATATTTAGACCACATCTGGGGCACCCATTTTTTAAGGAATCAGTTCGTTGAAACTCTTTTTTTGACCAATGTGTGATTACGGTTATTTTAAAGCCCACTGTGCTTATTCCCTGAACAAACAAACCAGCCATGTTTGGCATTTAGGGGTGATGAACCTGAATTAAAATCTGGAGTTTAGAACCGACAATATGGAGCTTGAAGCCGTAAATGGAGATTTTTTCAGAGCCAAAATTTCTTTTATAATATGCATACTTATGCAAATAGCTTGACAAAATAAGCAAACGTATGCATTTGTATTTTTAAGTTATATAGGCATATTTTTCAAATTATTTGCAAACGTATACATATAATATCCGAAATATGTATACATGTATTTTCTTCTTTTTTATTAATTAATTTTCATGTATTTTTGATTCTAATTAGTTTTTTGGAAAAAAAACGTGATGACCAACCGCAAAATTTTAATTGGTTTTCTCAGGTCTGCATACTTTTTTCGAGGTCAGCCATGGACGTAATTCCTTTTTGGTAATATAATAAATTGATACAATATAATAATAATAATAATTATTATTATTATAATAGATATAAGTATAATAATTAATTATATCAAGAATATATAACACAAGAGAATGTCCGACTGTACATTAAATTTTTGACCAAAATTTTGCGAGAAAAGTCGCACTTAAATTCGTGTGCCACTTTTCTCGCAAAAATCTGCGGTTTTCTGCTAGTTTTCCCGCGCTGCGACTTTTAACACAGTGTTAATTTTCTCTCAGTGGGAACTGCGACTTCTTTTGCACTCTATACTGCTTTAGTCGCACTGCAATTATTTTCGCACTGCGAGTCTGGTTGCACAACAAAAAAATAAAAACAAACCGGAGCAAAAATTTTGTGTTTAAATGAGTAAAAGTCGTTTTTTTGACGTTAAGATGTCAAAATATTTTAGTTCTAATGAAATAAAGTATATTTCCAATGTTTTAAATTTAAATAAAACTAGTTTTTAAGTGTTTTACTCCATTGAAAATGACTACCAGCGTCTGTTTTTTTTGTTGTGCAGCCAGACTCGCAGTGCGAAAATAATCGCAGTGCGACTAAAGCAGTATAGAGTGCAAAAAAAGTCGCAGTGCAACTGCAAGAAAACTAACAAAGGGTTAAAAATCGCAGCGCGGGAAAACTAGCAGAAAATGGCGGATTTTCGCGAGAAAAGTCGCACACTAATTCAAAAGTGCTAGTTTTGTCGCAAAATTTTGGTCAAAAATTTAGTGTACAGTCAGACGTTCTCTTGTCTTATATATTTTTGATTATATTAATATCTTAGTATTATATTTGCAGGATCGATATTGTTGCGGTGGGTCTGAAGACGATGGAGATGAAAGAATATGTTTTTTCTTCAAAAGAAAAAGTGGGTTTAAGAAAAGTAAAAACTATCAAGCGCATATATTTCCGGATGAGGTAAACTATTTTTTTCTTATTTCTCTCTTAAAATATGATTTTTTTATTTTAGTTATTTGTTACGGCAATTCGAGACCTGCATTTTTTGTAATCAAATTAAAACAAAATATAATTGTTTTAGAAATAAAAATATCATAATAAGGTTTAGCTTAATTTTAGGGTTTTGTTTAGGTTACTTGGCAAGCTAAAGCTTATTGTAAACATGGTTTAGGTTGTTTAAGAGTTTTATCTTAATAAGTTCATAATTTTATGATTTATATCATGATAATATGATTAGAACTTTATTTTAAAATTGTGTTCTTATATTTATTATTTTTTCTGTCGAATTTTTACCGCGTATTACATTGAAAAACACGCGCATATTTTATCAGTAACTATTATTTTGTTTAGCTTTAACTATCCAAAATGTTTAATCTTTATTCCGTTGTTTTCTAATTAGAAAAATTATGATTCGGATTTAGGGTCGATGAACCCCTGGGAACTGGAGCTGGAACTTGGAGCTAAAAATAGGGAACTTGGAGCCGTAAGTGGGGAACTTGAAGCCTAAAGATGGGAACTTGGAGCCAAAAATAAAAATCGCTAAAACGTTTACCTAAGCCTAAGCGAAGCCTAAATCTAACCCCAAACCAATTTTTTTCTTAGAGGCTCTAAGTTCCCATTGCTCGTGGCTCTAAGTTCCTAAACATTTTCGAGGGCTCAAAGTTTCCTGCTTAAGGCTCTAAAGACCCCGTACCATGTTTCGATTATTATTTTGATTATAATAAGCATATAGCATACATGTAAATATCAGGAATATGTTCTGTTTTGACGGTATAAAGTACTGTATTTATACTTTTAATTTTTTTTGCTTTAAAAAACCAAGTTTGTGTAACTAATCCCTCCTAGACATAATAGTGAGATGTATTTTGCTGGCAGCACTCAACTTTACTGAGCAGTTAGATTTCAGTCAAACAGTTAGAGTTTATGCAGTTTTAACTATTTACTACAGGTATATTATATTTAAAAAATATTTTAATAAAAGTTTTGTTTCTTATATAAATAGTTATCAAAAGCTAAAAAATATAGGCCTAGACTCAACGTTCGTAGATTTTCATACCGAAATGGTTAAGTTAATGGACTTTTTGGGATTATCTAACATTTTAGGGCGGGGTAATGTTAAGTTTTAAAGAATTTGTTTTGAATTTTTAGATATTTGGATGTATAATCCTACCCCTGGGTTCAAGTTACATAATTATTGTGTGATTTGTGTAAAAAATATTATTTCATGTTCTATATAAAATAACGATGTAATATGCTTATTGTTTGAAAAGTAAAAAATGAAACATATTTTTCGAAATACATCCAATTTTTTTATTTTATCCAACTTTACTGTTGTCGTTGTTTACTTAGGACTACAACAATACAATTTTATTTTCATCCAGTTAGTTTATATTTTAAAGGTATACATTAAAACATATAACGTGCAGTAGTAATACTTGTTTGTTCTTTTTATATCGTGTTGTGGAGAAAATGAGCTGTATATTTATGTTTTGCAGGTGGAACAAAACAAGGTGGACGATCCAATTTTCGGAAAATTGGGAAAGCCGGACGACGTACCCACATTCGCCGTCGTGGACGAAGAAGCGGAAAAAAACGCCATGCGTGGTTTTAAACCCCTTTAACTCATGTTTTAATTTTTTGTGAGAGCTGCTTCCGTTAAAAACCGTGTTTCCGCAACGAATTGTAATATTTAAATTTTTGTTACGGCATCTTTTCCGTATTAACCCTTTAGGATTTTTTCGTCCAAAAACCGCATTTCACGTCAGTGCTGCACTGTGTTAAAACTCCAAGTGCCACCTCCGACGGGCGCGAAGTGCAGTTACGCAGTGCAGCACTGACGCGGAATATCATTCTGCGGACATGCAGCGGAATGAATCCCAAAGGGTTAAGCGGTTACATAAGGTTACATAATTTTTGTTCAAACGCAGGCTGTTTTTTAGCGGTCATTATAAATTCACATGTAGGGTAACTGACTTAATTTCGGCCACCTTTTTTTATTTTTTTGAATAAGTTTTTTCCGGCTTTTTTAATCAAGCCAAAATTTGGCCTAAAAATCAAACAATAGCTATATTTGTTATTTCAGTGCAAAATTTGAATATTTCTGTTACACTTAAAAATCAGTGAAGGTTTAAAGTTTTTTTTTAAAGTGGCCGAAATTAAGGCGCGTGCCATTTATTTCGGCCACCTACAAAAAATTGGCCATAACTATTGCTTAAACGAACAATAAAAATTTCTAAAGGTTGCAAATTTACCCTTAGGTATTGTTCTTGGTACATATAACTTAATTTTTCCCGTTTGCGAACTTTAATAGTTTTTAGCAAGACTTTAAATAATGATGTCAAAACCTTAAAAAAACAAGTTTTAATAATTTGTATTTTTTGTTCAAATTTTATTTTTGGCTTAAAAAACGTCAAAACAAAGTCAAACGAGCAAAAAAAATCTTTATAAATACGGTAGTACAATGATATTTAAAAACAGCAAAAAACGGCAGGTTCTTTCACCTAAATTTTAAGGTGGCCGAAATTAACGGAATCTTAAAATGCGCAGTTAGTTAAACGCATTGCAAAATAATTTTGAAGAAAATATCAAAACATGAAAATTAACAACTTTGAGCTTTAAATAGAAGATATTTTAAGGTTATATATCGCTTTGTTCTAAATTTGATGCAGTTTAAACACAAAGCAAAAATTAAGAAAATCATAAAAAATTCACTTTTTGTATGAAAATGTTGATAATGTAGAATAATAAAAATAAAAAACTTTTGTAAAAACACTTTATTTAACATTAATCTAGTTACTTTTGTGCTAGTTCTTTTGTGTTTTAAAAATAAGCCAATTTTTTAACACCCTAAATTGGTGGCCGAAATTAAGGCGTGGCCGAAATTAAGTCAGTTACCCTACGTTCTTCTCTGAGCATTGAGCAAACGGTAATAGTCTCAACTCGTGCTCAGTACACGGAACATTCATACAGTTGCGGCAATGTATTTTTTTCACAAAAAACAGCAGATTTTAACAAAAACTTTGATATTACACGTTGTTTGAAGTAAGAAACTCGATTTGACAGCAAATTAAAATGTTAAAACTGGACTCTAGTTTTGTTATTAATGTGACTGTAAAATATAAATTTGTATTTTAACATTAGAGATGTTTATTGAGTGTTTTCGGGTTCTTTTTTTCTTTCAAATAGGGTTTTAATTTAAGTTTTTTTTTAATTTTTATCTATTTTTTTTAATTAAACCATAGTAGCCAAACCAAGTGCGGAATTGTTTAAATATAAATCATAAAAATTAACTGCACTGAAAACATCCTGTGTTTTATTTACAAATAATACTTTACAAAATATAAATAATAAATATTTTTTTTAAAATTCTTGTAACAACCAACCACGAGGCGATCAAAATGATGTTCTTAAGTAGTTTTTTTGTAAACAAACGTTTTGTGCTTTCAATATTTGTTCTTTATAAGATATTTAATATTTTTATCAAAAATATAATATTTTTGCTTTTATTAGTTTTAATCAGTATTATTTTCTACTGTGTGTTAACTACGAATACTTGTTATATATTCCTTTAAAACTTATTACTAATTAGATGAATAATCAATAAACCTAAAGTACATGTTTTTTAAAGACCTATAAAAAACGACCATCATTCAGACACATAGAGACATTAAGATAAAATTTTTATGCATTTTTATTAAACTAGTAGTTTTTAAGTTGGTTTTATTGAATCTTCACGAATCAATATATTAGATTTTCGATTTTATTTAAATATTAGAACCAAACATACACACGCACGAACGCACGCACAAATGAACGCACGCACACACGCATGCATGCACGCACGCCCGCACGTCCGCACGCACGCACGTACGCAGGCACGCACGCACGCACGCAGGCACGCACGCACGCACGTAGGCATGTAGGCACGCACGCACGCACACAAAGTCACACACGCACGCTTATGCACACGTACCCACGTTGCACAGTATTAACCGATTACAGCAGAAAATTTTGCATCTTGCGTTCGTTAAAATATAAATTATTTTAAGCATATGACATAATACAAACTTACAGATGCTTTGCTGGGTATTAATTTACAGTAAAACAATAAAACCGATCTTCAAGAATACACCATATTTAAATAAATTTGTACTAATGTTATTATCATGACACTCCTAAACTATTAAAGTTATCCGATAAAACTGGTGAACAACCTTAACCATGGACTGTAAATCATTTTAGTTTTCCTATAAGAAACCTAAAAAAACCCTGAAATTAAGCTGAACTTTATATCATGATAACCTATTTATTCTTAATTTAATAGTGTATTCATGAAGAATGCTTAACAATTTGCTTCCAAAATAATTTGCGTTGTTTTAAAAAATAATAAAAACCACACCCACTTTACGCGCAATTTTAAATAAAATTTGTCTGTTAAGTTTTTTTAAAATATTAAGTATGCTGCAACTGTCTATTTTCTGTGTTCAAAATTTGTGCAAAAAAAATATTCACAACCCCTGGTAAATCATTGTGGTGGCAGATTATAAGAAAGTGTCATCTGTTTTCCTTTGTAGGTTTATTACGTATTTCCACGTCTATTAAGGAAATTGGATTTTGACTAATCAGGTGGGCAAAAATCATTGGACCGTAATATCCAAGACAAGAGAAGACGCTGCTAATAAGCTTAAGCTTCATTACGAGCCGAGACCATTATTACCGAAAAGCTACTATATTATTAATTTCGTAAAAAGTATACTGGACAAAAAAGTTCAGATTTTAATTAAAACTACCATAGTTTACTTGCAAATTTAATTAAAACGCTATTAACGTTGTTGTTAAAACAAAAAAACGACAAAATCTTGAATCACTTAAAATAAAAAGTTATATAACCAAAAAATCTTAATTATTACAAAACCGTCAAATAATTTTTTAACATTGTTTTTTGTCTTTTAATAATCAATTGTATATGCTTAATTAAAATTACTATGAAAGGTTATATGAAGTTCGATCTGTCATACTTAATGGTTTTAAAAACTAGTTTTTAATTCGCTAATAATAATTTTAATTAAAGTTTTCTGTATTTTTGTTACATTGTTTTTAGAATGAAAAAACAATGTATTAATACAGTAAGATTTCTAAAAAATAGCAAAAATTATTTATGAAATTTACAACTATAATCAAGTACCAAATAAAGTTTATTTGCGGTATGACAATCGTGAAATATTTTTTTCTAAATTTCTTTTTAATTTGGTATAGATTTTAAAATTTTTAATAATTTTAAAAGTAAAAACAAGGTTTTACAAAGGTTTATTAAATGTATATTTGTAAAAAACTTTAAAATTTTTAATTTTGAAAGTGTTTGTAGTGATTTTTAAAAATTTACGTTATTCTTGCTGCAACATCTTTTTCGAAAAGAAATTAATAATGAAAATGAAAATTGTGAATTAATTAATTAGGACAAAAATATTTAAACATTAAGCACTGATTTTTTTAAAAATACATTAAGAAATCAATAGTTATACACATCAACCTATGCTAACCGTGCTCTCGTCAGTCTTGGCATTTGTGCAAAAAATTTCAGGAAGATTGGATTGTTTTCGTAATCAGGTAAACTCGCTGAACCATATAATGGGCTAGCTGAATAAAGGAAATCATTAACAAGCATAATCCCTACGTTGTTCATTATTTCCTGTAGATAGATACATTATCTTGATGACATTTTACTATAAAAAATCCATAGGTTTCGTAAAGAAATAAAAAGATTCAAAATCCTAAAATTGTAAGCCGAAACATATACTTGCACAATAAATCAAAAAGTATAATTTGTGCGTTCAAAACTATAAATAGAATGTTTTGATAAAGCTTTTAGGTTTTTGTAATCTGAAACGCTTGAAAATTCACCTCCAAATAAGAATTTTGCCATGAGGAAGATAATATGCAAATCTTATGACGTTGAAAAAAATTACTATAACGGGTTAATTATATTGGCATTGTTTAAGTACTTATGATTTTCTAAATTTAATTTGAAAGTATATAATAAAACGGGTTTTAAACGTTAAGTATTTGAAGTCGTAAGCAGAAAAGTTCAGATCGCGAAAAAGGAACTTGGAGCCCTAAAATTGGCTTAGTGTGAGGCTAATAATCCGGTAAGGACGGCTCTTAAACCTGCCTCCTGATAACTGGAGGCAGGTAGGTGGCAAGTAAAACTTCCTCGGAGACAGCATGAACGCAGGGTGGAGGCAGATAGGAGTCAGGGTGGAGGCAGGTAAAACTGCCTCGGAGGCAGATGACCCTGAGTCCTATGTTGAAGCATATACAGGTTAGGAGGCAGGTAGGAGGCAGCTAAAACTGCCTCGGAGGCAGGTAGGAGGCAGGGTGGAAGCAAGTAGGAGTCAGGTAGGAGGCAGCAAAATTTCCGATAGAAACAGGTAAAAATTGTTTTACCCCAGGCATCCCGTCTTTACCGGGATAACAGGTTTCAAAATATTTAAATAGTTGGTAAAAATTTCCTGTTTTCCCAGCGTAAAGTTTTAAAGATCCAGCTCAAAATTTTCATCAGTTCCAATCCAACTTCAAAATTCATCAAATCTGACACGCAGAGAATTTTTTGTGCCATCCTTACCGAAATAACTATATCCCGGTAAGGACGGGGTGCCTGAATTGGGAAAGACGGTTTTTACCTGCCTACTACCTGCCTCCATCGAAAATTTGGCTGCCTCCTACTTGCCTCCACCCTGCCTCCTACCTGCCTCCATCCTGCCTCCTACCTGCCTCCACCCTGCCTCCTACCTGCCTCCGAGACAGTTTTAGCTGGCTTCTACCTGCATCCTAACCTGTATATGTTTCAACATAGGAGGCAAGGTCACCTACCTCCTACCTGCCTCCGAGGAAGTTTTCCCTGCCTCCACCCTGCCTCCTACCTGCCTCCATGCTACCTCCTAGGCAATTTTACCTGCCTCCAGTCTTTCGAACGCAGGTTCAAAAACCGTCCTTACCGAAATATTACATGTATTGGAATTCGTTTGCTCAATGGGGGAATATTGGCAGGAAAAATCTTTACTTAGCGGTAAAAATTCTTAGACGACGCCTAAACCTAAAAATTCTTTTGCGACGCCTTGCGCAAAACAACACAAAATTTTGTTAAAATCAATCACAATCCATTACATTACTTTTTTATATTTTCAATATTGAATATCATGATTGGCAAAGGTTTTCATTACTGATGTTACCCGGAACTTTACTTTTATGTAGTTTCTTAGTCCAGAGTTCCTGAGCTTAAACTCTATTTTGATATTAGTTTTATGGATAATTAAAAAATAATGTAACAAATTATTTTGTCAAATTTTTAAAAAAATATTTTTTCCAAAACTTAAGTAAAACGATAAAAATGCAAATAAAACAACTTAATTATATTTCAATTTATTTGAGCTTTTAAGGGACTATATACCAGACACCTCCTTCCGATTTAAATAGCTGGAGCTCCAAAGCATGCTACTGGAGTTGCTTACATATACTTGCGTTCGATGTCATATTTCTGATGGCGTTAATAAATTTTTGTGCCATTAATTGCTAAGTTTTTGTTTTGAGTCAAATATAAATAGATATAGAAAACTAAATAATCTCAAGGTTTTTGAGTGAAAAAAAAATCAACGCAATTTGTTAACAGGATTTTTTCCATAAAATCTTTAGCTTTCTATCATTTATTTTAATTGTTTTGTCGTTGAATTTAATGTCGCAGTTCTACGGGAAACTGATAGATCAAACCTCTATTAAATAAGACAAACTACGCTTCAGTTCAAGCATACAAATTTAATATTGTGTTGTGTTTTGTTTCTGCAGTCAGCTTTAAGCTTTCTTTGAGCACAATGTTTTATTTAAACCATAAATTAAAAGCAACAAAACAAAAACTTTGGCTGATCCATTAGAACGCGGATATAAAAAAATATTATAGCGCTATTTTTTGATTAACGTAAGTCAAAACTGCTGGTACTTGTACAGTTAGGCGTAGGTCCTTTGAAAATTTCAACCCTTGTTTTCTGTCAAAAAAGTCTGGAGATTAAATTGTATTTAGAAGATATCTAATCCCTTGGATTAAATACGCTAAAGGGCAAAAGGTTAATAGTCAATAAGTGTTGCTGGTTGTAAGTGGTGAAGTTCACTTATCATCCTTGACAGGTTCCTCTTCAGAAAAAAAGGAGATTAAATTGGATTTACAAGCTAAGCTAAAGGGCAAAAGGTTAATAATTCCCCATTAGTGTTTGTGTCCGGCAGAGATTTTTATTCGCTTCTGGCTACACGGCGGGAAAGTTAAGCCTCGACTGGTGGAATCGCTATATCCGGTTTGTATTGGCAGTTGTGAGTTCGTGCTATTAATTCGGGCCCTTCGCTCACGTGTAGCCTTGGCTGGATTGTTTTAGCGCTTAATCCTCTTGGCTTTTCCTCGGCTTGTCAACCGGCGAAACGGACAGGTCCGGGGCTCCCCGCCCCCGGCTTACTTGGTCCTAATCCAAATCCCGGCCCTCCAGTGGTGGAGGAGCCCCGGTTATTAATTTCCGCCTCGCGCCCAAACGAACTATATTAATCCCCCCGGGGGGATCCCTGTGCGCGCGGGGAAGTGACCGCCTAATTTGAAAAACTAAAAGATTTCCAATAAAAATTCATGAGGTAAAGTCGACGGTCGGGGACGGGAGCTGTCACTCCGGCGGCCGACCGCCCAATCAGAGTCCGGATTCCCGTGAACCGACCAATCACAGGCGCTCCCGCGGATCGCCGGATTACTTCCACTTTTTTCCTCTGCCTGAAACGAAATTCAGTCGCGCATACCGCGGGCAAAATCGCGAAGCTTTCAGTCTCGGCGTTTCGCTTTTTCACATGGGTTAAATTTTTATTTTATTTTAGTTCTGAAAATAAAATAAAATAAAAGATTATATTTTATAATCTTTTATAGGATTACAAAATATAATCTTAGGGTATCTGAAATAATTTCGGCCAGGCCTTAATTTCGGCCACCAATTTAGAGTATTAGAAAATGGGCTTATTTTTAAAACACAAAAGAACTAGCACAAAAGTAATTGGATGAATATTGAATAAAGTGTTTTTCCTAGAGTTTTTTATTTTTGTTATTCTGCATTATTAACATTTTCATACAAAAAGTGAATTTTTCGTGATTTTCTTAATTTTTGCTTTGTGTTTAAACTGCATCAAATTTAGAACGAAGCATTATATAATCTTAAAATATCTTCTATTAAAGGCTTAAAATTGTTAATTTTCATGTTTTGATATTTTCTTCAAAATCACTTTGCAATGCGTTTTACTAACTGCGCATTTTTAGATTCCGTTAATTTCGGCCATCTTAAAATTTAGGTGAAAGAACCTGCCGTTTTTTGCTGTTTTCAAATATCATCGTACTAACGTATTTATAAATTTTTTTTTGCTCGTTTGACTTTTTTTGACGTTTAAAAAAATCAACAAAAAATAGGTTATTGAAACTTGTTTTTTTAAGGTTTTGATATAATTATTCAAAGTCTTGCTGATAACCATTAAAGTTTGCAAACGGGAAAAAATTAAGTTATATGTACCAAGAACAATACCTAAGGATAAATTTACAGCCTTTAAAAATTTTTATTGTTCGTTTGGGCAATAGTTATAGCCAGTATTTTCTAGGTGAACGAAGTTAATGGCTCGTGTCTTAATTCGGCCATTATAAAAAAACTTTAAACCTCCACTGATCTTTAAGTGTAACAGAAATTTTAAAATTTTATACTGGAATAACAAAAATAGCTATTGTTTGATTTTTAGACCAAATTTTGGGTCGATTGGAAAAATCAGAAAAACTTATCCAAAAAAATAAAAAAAGGTGGCCGAAATTAAGTCAGCTACCCTATATCTTTTAAAACCCTGTTTTTGTTTATTTATTATTTAAATTCTGCAGACGCGTTCAATAATCACCTAGCCAGGATCGCTTTGTCCCGGGGTGGCCGACTTAAGCGCCCCAGCTCCTTAGTTAGTCTGTTTATCTCTGAAGAAAGGGACATCTTTTCTTTTGTGTCGGAAGTGGGATTTTTGGAGTCCGGAGCCGGGGGCCAGAAGGTGAGCCTTTATTTACATATTATTATTTACTACCGTAGACGAGCTTTCCCCCAGGGGCGGCCGACCGCGGGCTCACAGATGCGCCGGACTAAATTACCGAATTGAATTACTAATGCCCGCCGCCCAGGACTGCGGTCGAGCCCCTCTGCCACGACTCCGCCGGAAATAACCTGCTTTTAGAATTTTCGTTTTCAGCCTTTTGAATCTCTAATTCCGGCGACAAATAGCCGGATCCAAAGGTTCGTATTAGGCAACGCTAACCAAAGTACCGGGTTCAAAACAAGGGTGCAAAAAACGGGTTATTTACGGTGGAAACGAGCAAGGTGTGATTGCGAAGCGGAGAGATTCAGAAGGATTCCTAATGTGGAATTGAGAAAGAAAGCGACAGATGCGAACGTGATGAGTATCTTTCACTTTGTCATCTCACCTCATTTTCTTAGATCAGCGACTACCTTGGACGGGCAAAGGCTAAAAGCCCATTTAACGACGGTCCCAATTTTCCCTGACGCCATTTCTTTGTTACCACTGAGTGCAACACTTTCATTCAAAAAATATATCAAACTGAGTTTTTACCTTTTTAACATAACCCTACGTTAAACTGAATTTTTTGGTTTTTTCGGGCGAAATATACTAATATGGGTTGCATAATGACATTTTCCAATCATAATATTGCAACTTGCTTTTATAGTAAATTTAACTGTGATGAGATGGAAATTCGTGTGCACAAAAACAGATTTAATAGAATTAACAGAAAAGTTTGAATATGTTAGAGTTTGACAATATATTTTAACACGATACTGTTTCAAATCATATCTTTTCCTCAAACTATACTAAAATATACTTTTAAAATGTGCCAACAATTGTACAAAATAAAAATATTAAATAATGCCGTGACTCGTCTTTAACATGCTTCACATACACGCTAAATTTTGTAATCTTATAACAAATTTTGACAAATTTTATAGCAAATCTTATTACAAAAAATTTTTGACACAGCAATCTATGCCGTTACTTTTAAACTAGTTAAGACTACATAAAATAGGGTGAAGATTCGAAGCTTCTAAGCTCCGAATTCCAAAGAACTCAGCTGGTATTCAAGCGCCTCTGCCGTTTCGTATGCGCGGCTAATATAAGCAGCAAAAAATGGGGTGGCGTCAAAATGGAGTGCGTGAGCAGTTGGCGGGTAAATTGAGGTATTAACTGCTAGTTTACAAAAAAATCGACAAAATATTATAAGGTATTACTATTCATAAAGTTAGCAAATCCTAAATAAGTGGAAGCTCTGGAGCTCCGGAGCTCCGGAGCTCGGAACTCCGGGAAACATCACTAGTCGGCAGGGGTGCGCGAAAGATTTGCAGGGTAAAGCTATCACCTGTTATAGGTTACAAAAAATTTGCAAAATAATAATATGACGTCACTTTTATTAGTATTTAATGAAATTAGCACAAAACAAGTTGGAGCTTTGGAGCTCCGGAGCTCGGAACTCTAAGGAACATCACTAGTGGCGTCATGACCGGTGTGCGCGAGCGGTTTGCCGGGAAGGTAAGGCGGCCACCTGCTATTAGTCTTTAACTAATCATTAAAATTAGCACAAAACAAGACGGAGCTCTGGAACTCCGTAGCACGCAGTTTGGGAGCATCCCTAGTAGCGTCGGCTGAATGGCGTCAGAGCCACATTTTGCGCGAGCGGTCTGCCGGGAAGGTGAGGCGGCCACCTGCTCTGAGCCATTGTCCCGGCGGAAAACAAACCGCCGACCCCCTCGACGACCCCGCCCTCAGAGCGACGGTTCTGCAATTCAACAGCCGTCATAATCCGTTTACCGCCATTATCTATTGCAATTGAGAGGGGGGTGTGGGGAGTGTAAAGACCTTGACAAACACCGTTTGCTATAAATTACAAAGGAAGATGACCAGCGACTTCAAACAAATCTGGCACGGGTTTCGGTCCGTCCGCTAATCTGCGAAATTTGATGTTAGCAGTTACCGAATAGTTGTTTTAGTTTTGAATATATGAATGCACGTGTTTTGTTTGGTTTACGATCAAAATCCGTAAGATACTTATTTGTTTTAATTTTTTATAAACGGTTACCGAGTTTAAGTTTTGTTTTAAACGTTTATTTTAGTTTTTTTTGTTTGTTTTCAAATTTTTATAACTGATTTCCGAACTGAACAAATTTTCTTATGAGAAGTGCTTATAAGAACGCAATTTCTTATAAGTACTTTCCAAATGTAGGTTGAATGTTTCATTAATTTCCAGTTAGCAATTTACTTCCCCAAACCCGCTTGCAGGATCTAAAAAAATTACCGAACGAAAGTAAGAAATTGCAGGTTTTAACTAATATTGTTTATAATATTTCTAGATGATATTTTATACGACAAAATAAGTAATTTAACAAAAAAATGTAATTCGTTGTCCTAATGCCTTAGGGAAAACGTAGTGTCAATTTAGTTTTTTTGTTTAAAAATACACCAGTTTGAATTTGTTTGTTGAGAATTGGAGTTCGCTAAAGAAAAAAATTATTTTCGCTGTCATTCAGCGACGACTTTTGCTTGATATTTCACCACCACGGTATTTCTAACTTCTAAAAAAACTGAAAAACTGAATGGTTTTATATTCCTAACGCAAAACTTCTTTGATACATAAATTTCAGCAATAAATGGCTAATAATTTTAGCCGCACACCTATATAACTTTTCTAACAAATCCTCTTTTCATTCGAATAAGCAGTAGCGGTTTACTTTGTCCAGGAGGGTCTGCAAAGTTATCGCTGAGACTTTGCGGTAATAGCCTGTAGGTGCGAACTCTGTCCTTGGCGCGCTCGCGCAAGACAAACCGCGGCCGCCGTAATCTGTCCACGTCGCAACTCCAGACAAATTTCACACCTGCCCCCTTGTAAGAAAACTAAACCGGCGGAAAAAAGGCCCAGCTGCCCACAATACCTGACTGGATAATGGGATAGTCGGCCGAGTGGAAAAATGGCCGGTCGGTCCCGCCCAAATGTCCTCCCGGCCGCCCGGACTAAATCCGTTTAATCTTCCCTTTCTGTCTCGCTAATGAGATACCGAATAGGCTTAGACGCGGTGAGGCAAGGTACGCCAACCCCAGCCCACCGAACCGCGGGTTTTAACCGAGCTGGCCCGACGAAGTGACCCGGCCTGCCCCGGAATGTATTGTTTGCTGGCGATTTGTGGAAAACTTCCGCCATGACTTTAAAGAATTAAATGAAAAAAAATCTTTGCCCGGTTTGTTCGCAATCTGCTGTTTAATGTAAAGATTTCACAACTTTGTGATTTTTACTTAACTTTTAGTTTACTTTTCAGTTTTTTTATATATTTGTATGTTGTTTGTTTATGATCGATCTCACACTGTTTTTCTACTCTCGAACCTGACTTCGACTGGTAAAGTTTATTTAAAAATATTTTACTGTATACAAAATTTTTATTGTCAATTGTTATTTTTTGTGATTGTTCGAAGCTATTTAAAACTACTCTCTTATTTTTGTTTCCGAAAAGTCATGTACAAACAAATCAGAGTTGGTAAAAATTACAATGTTGTCTGAAGATCGTGATCTTTGCCGACGGTTCTGCCGACGGTTTGATAGTAAAATTGGTATAAAAACATTAATACCTAAAAAAAACTGTCGGCACTAAGACTATAGATAAAATATATTATTCTACGCAAAATCAAACTTAAATTTTAATTAATTATTTGCCAAATAGCATAAAATCTTATATTAAAACCGTCGGCAAATTGCCGACGGTTTTAGGATGTTGAATGAATTTAAAAAGTTTTTTAGAGAATCTTGATTTTAATATTAGCTCTTAATTTCAGTTTTCAAGAACATAAAAACGTTAATTACATTTTATATTATTGCGAAATAATCGAAAAAAAAACTTTTTAAATTCATTCAACATCCTGAAACCGTCGGCAACTCCCCGACGGTTTTTAATATAGGATTTTATGCTATTTTGCAAATAATTATCCAAAATTTAAGTTTGATTTTGCGTAGAATGATATATTTTATCTATATTCTTGGTGCCGACAGTTTGTTTTAGGTATTTATGTTTTTATAGCAATTTTACTATCAAACCGTCGGCAGTTTTTAGTTTAAAACCGTCGGCAGAACCGTCGGCAAAGATCACGATCGTGTTGTTTGTAAACTTTTACGAAAAACACTGTTGTTTATAAAGTCTCGTTTTCTCACATTTTCCAGTTGTCCATTTGGCCTAGTGGTTAGTGTGTCGAACTTGCATGCAAAGTTCTAAGGTTCGATTCCCTCCGGAGACACTTTTTTCATTTTTTCCAGAACAGTTTGCAACAACAACAACAACTTACAAACAAGTTTCTTGTCCCATTAGAAAGTCACGTTTTTGTAAAATATGCAAATGTTTTAGTGAAAAAATGCAAACAAGGTTAAGATAGAAAAAGTAATAATAATTCTATTTAAATCTTATTGATTATATTGTAATATCGTAACTTTTTTACATTTATTGTCGAAAAATATAACACTAATATGTAATAATAGGTTTTGTTTTACAATACCTAAATTTGAATTGTGCTTAAAAGTCGCTAAGAATGCTGAATATATTCTTTTTGCTAGTTTTTATACATTTATTGGTACGGGGTCTTTAGAGCCGTAAGTAGGGAACTTGGAGCCGCCGGAAAAATTTTTTATTTTCTTTTAAGTTTTGCTTAGGCTTAGGCATAGGTTTTAGCGATGTTTATTTTTGGCTCCAAGTTCCCTCGGCTCCATCGACCCTAAACCCATTTATTTTATTTTCTCAAACTCATAATATATGATTGGAACAAACTTTTGTATTTTTAAAACGCTATTCGTTAGCGCAGAATTTTATTTTTATCTCTCCATCTGCGCTTATTCAGAAGCTAGTAAAAAGGGATAATTATTGCATTTAATAGGTTAGTCCAATCATCATTAATTCTTAATCTCATATATCCCGCGTCTTTTACCTGAGAAAGGCAGGGTTTAGGTAAAATCCCTTTAATGATCCAGATGTTACGTATTTCAACCTCATTAGGCAAGATCCTATTAGCGCAGCCTCTTTTACGACATTAAGTCAACGTTTATTAGAACTTTAACTTTACACATATATCTACATGTATTTCATTAATTTTAAAAAATGTAAAAAAAGTACTTTTGTATTTACTGTTTTCAAAGTTTAATCAATTTGTAATTTAATTTTTGGTAATTTAGCATTTCTAAATTTGTAATTGACAGTTTCTTTCAATTTTTAAAAGCAAAAAATCTTAAACAACGTTTTATTATTGCGTTGTGCCAAAAAAATCTCAGAATAAAATCAATCATATATAAACTAAAAAGATCACTAACACTAATAAGGCTGAACTTTCTACTGTAGCGAGGAAACCATTTACTGCTGGAGCAAGGTTAATATACATATATAAGGGTTAATCCTTGCTTTTGATCTAAGTAATTTTGTTCTATAATATCTGTAAAAACACAAAAAACTTAAGTTTTATTGAATCCAAGCTAAATTAGAGTGGAAAAATTTAGAGACAATTCCGACATCAATGCTAAAGTAAATGTTAGTTAGCAAACCATAATTTAAACTCTAAAATTGAGATAAAGCTTAATTAATTTTCAATTTTTAACCTTTTAAATGTCTAAAAATGCCAGGCTTCAATTTCTTTTTTAGCTTTATAGACCTTGTACCCAAAATTTTGGGTGCAACAACTATGAATGCTTAAACCGAAGTAAACAAAAATTTTAAAAAAAACAACAAAAAACTGTTGAAACTATGTGCAACCACAAAATTAAAAAAGCCAAACAATTTTTTTTAATTCTATTCGTATTTTGTATATTATAACAAAAATTGTTTATTTTCGGAAATTGAAATTAACGCTAAAACGTTTTATAGTTTTATTTTGTGACCAGATGTTAAAGATACACGGTTCATTAGACTATTTTCTTTATTCGAGACGCTACGTGCACAATCCATCCATCATTTTTAAGCCAAACGTTTAGAAATAGATATTGAGAAATAAGGTTTCCGCGGTATGCAATGCAGTAGGTTGTTTTAACCTTAGCTAATGATAAATTTTAATTAAGCTTTAACATTAAAAATTATAAAGCGGCTAATTTTTGGTACCAGAATACATGAATTGTACTAATTACGCTTTATCAAAACATTATTTTTAAAATTTAATTCAAAATACCAGAACATTGTCAACACTAAGAAATTTAAAAAAAAATTTGTAAATTTTAACTCTTTTTTTTCTTTTTTTTTTGTATTTTAGCTTCACTTAAGTAAACTAAATTGATTAAAAAGATGTGGAAATTAATGTAAAATTTTACAAGACGATAGAGAAAACGAAAAAACATAGCAAACTGTACATTAGAAAGTCAAAGAGTCGATATTAAAACTGAGAAAAACATGAATATGTGGAAACTTGTGTTGGTATTTTTCTAGATACATTGTGCAAACAAAGAAAAAAAGTGAATCGTACTTTAAACTTATTTTTTAAATAATTTCCTTTGTATCGTGTAATATAATTTTTATATTTTTCCTACTATTACTTTTAAATCCGTCACCATAGCCCTTTCTGTTTTTAAGCGAAATGAAAGATAAAAAGGGAGACATATTTAGGTATATTTTTAAAGAACTTCTTTTGTTTGGTGTAGTGTTATTTATTTTACTATATTGCTACTTTGAGGACTGGGACTAAAGTCGGCGCAGGGGTGTAACGCGTTTAATTTGCCCTTGTCCGAAACTGGGGCTATTAAGCCGAAGCCGGGTGGCTTCTTCGGCTGAGGTAAAGCGGCTAACAAGATGGCCGCCACATCGACGGAGATGAGCTATATAGACGGAAGCGGCTTTTCCTTGCCACCGCCAAAGGTCCGAATAGCGATTATAAAAGTGAAGTATAAGCTACAAGGTTGTTTGTCAAGCTTAACCCGCGTGGTAGCCGATTGAGACCGGAGCCTTTGCATTATTGATAAGGAGCGGGGGGTAATGGAGCGCTGCTCTTTTTCTGGCTCGTAAATTTACCTGGAACTATAAATGTTCCTATTACCCTCTAATATCATGGTCTATAACTCCCGTTATTTAAAGCGGGGGAAGTACCCGAGCTCCGCATCTTGAATGATCAATTTCAAGCTTATGTAAGCGTAAAATCTTGCTCCGGAGTCCGTAGCTCCGAGGGTGGCTTCGAAGTTCCATGGATTGAATCATTGTTTAGGAGCTTTGGAGCTCGGAGCTCCGGGAAAAATCCTGCGCTTTGAGGCTAGGAATAGCCGAATTTGCGGATGATAGTTTTAAGAACTAGGTTTATTTTAGACACTCTCTGCGTTTTCTGTATGCTATTCGCTTTTAGTCTTGTTTTAGTTTTAACGCTAGATCTTTTGGCTTTCTGGGTATAACCTAAATCATTCATTTGTAGCAACTATTTAAAAAGGTAACTTAACCCAGGAAAATAACAAAAAGTTTTTTAGAATTTGAAAAGAAACCGGAGATGAGAAGTTTTCCGGATTAGCGTATCTGGGTTCCGAACAGAAATCCAGCCAGAAAGTACATGCAGTGGATAAAAAATTTGTAACAATTTTTGATAAATATAAATAGAAAACCCTATGATATTTGATTTCTTTATTTAGTAGTCAAAGTTTTTTTTACCATATGTCATCGTTCAGCTTTAAGTTCGCTGATGAAATAAAAAAACGACGGAAAAATCCCAAAAACAAATTTCAAAAGTCAAATTTTTTTTCAAAATTCATCTTAATTTACCTTTAAAATTTTCCATCTATATCGAACGAATCAACCCAAATTTTAAATCGATTATTGCCTGTTTATTTAGACAAGACAGGACAAGAAAATTTTATTGCGCAAGTCACATAATCTAACATAAAATACAACAACGTTTGTTACATTTAACTTAATTTAAACTGAAGCGTAGTTTATTTTTCTTGAGTTGTTTTTTTTAAATAATAAGTCACAAAAAGTATATCAACGGCGTTTTATCAGGTGGGCAAATAAAAAATTCCAAAATTTATAAAACGAAAACCGGTGACCTCAAGCCAAATCACCGACGTTTACGGGGATCATTTACCTACGATTAGACGACATTAGCTGCTTCCGGCGCTTTTCCCCTTCAAATCGTCGTTACTATGACATCAAAAGACACAGCCCGTATCAAATCAACGTGACTATGACTTATTCTGTTATGGTAACCGCGAAATGGTCTCGGGGACTCTCGGCAGGTATACGCCCGCTTTTCCTGTTAGCCTCCGGAGCTGATGAGATGAAGGAATGTTGCAACAGCTCCGCCAGGCTTTTCACTCCGTTTAGCCTTTTATCTGCCATCTGCGTATCTCCTAGTTAGTACTTGTATGCAGCGTCCTTACCATAACAGAATGAGTCAGAATCACGCTGATTCGATACTGGTTTCGACTCTTTACATCTAGGTAAAGACGATAAGCACTTCATAGCGGCGAGGTTGTGTATAGTACACCTAGTACCTATATAGGAAGATGTTACGGATGCGCGCGCTCTCTCCAGGGGAATGTTACCTCACGCATCCAAAGCGGTCAAATGGCATCGCTTAGCTGGGAACAATGGGACCCCCGGCTTGAGGAAACCTGTCAAAAACGGTCTGTTCCAAACCGACCTGCGTGACGTTTTATACCGGCGTTTGCAGTCTAATATTCTTCTTAATTATTTATTTATGAATCATATTTCTCACATGATCAACTTATTTCAATGTGTCTTTACTTTTTTCCATATTTATCTTTTGGTTTGTTAATTCAGTGATGTAATATTGAGGTTACAATAAGTTTTTTTTGTTTTATCCCAATACTATATTTTTTATAGTATGTTATGTTTTTATAATTTTAAGTCTATATAGCTTTGATTTTTTGAAATTTTCAAATAACAAAAACAAAATAATTGCAAAAAATTGCTATCTTTTAGTTTTTATAGCAGTCTTTGACTTCAATATTTTGACATTTATTTTCGTTTAAGGGTGGACAAATAATAAATATACTTTGGTTCTAACAAATATGTCTTTTTAGATTTTTGATCGTTAACTTCATAGTTTTTCGGATTGCGTATAAAAATATACACTTTTCATATTTAACTCATCATTGTTTTATTTAAAAAACAATCTTAACGTAGTATAATAAAATTCCTTTTGAGTTGTACCTTTTTGCAATGGCAAACTTCTGAAAAATATCTACATTTTATTGATATTGAACAACAACGTATTGTAAATAAATAGGAATAAATACATATAAATTAAATAAATGTGTATAATATAAAATAGAGTAAGATTACATAGAAAATGAATTTATGTTTTGTATGTTTTGTTATGTATGTTTTTGATATTAATGTAATAGATTGGTAGGGTAGTTTATTGTATTTACACTTAAATTTTAAATGAATTTCCTTATTCACCCATAGTTCTACATTTTACTTACCAACTATTTACAAAAAGTTTAGGGTAGTAAATTGTATTTATACTTAAATTTTAAATGAATTTCGTTATTCACCCATAGTTCTACATTTTACTTACCAATTCTATTTACAAAAACTTTTTATTGATTTGAGTTAAGTATAATTTAATGTCGGATGAATTTTTATTTTGTTTGTTTTTATAGAATGACTCCACAAATTTAATCATGATTAATTTATCGCTGCTTTACACTAATATTATTCCACGTTGATAGTTTTTTTAAAATTGTTTAAAGAATAAGAAAATTTAAACTTATACTTTATTTTTAGTATGAATAATTTTGATATTGTTATAAGTTGTGCACAAAAATGTAAACTGACCAACAAAAACTTAATGTTTTTACCAATAAAAGAAATTATTTATACGAAAGTTACATTAGTATTTTTTTAAAAATTTCAGTTACACATTGATATGACTTTCTTAATAATAAACCATTTTTTTATAATTATTAAAGGTATATATAGACTGTGTGTTTTGTTTTGTCCAAATTATACATTGGGATTTTTCCTGCAATGCGTCAGTTACCAGGTGCGCTTTAATACCGATCTTCTATGCAAATTTAAAAAAAAGTCAAATGCAAACTGTACAAAAAAATTATGCAAATTAAAAAGGTCTATAAACAACCGCGTCTGCCAAAAAATTTTTACAAATAAATTGCATAAAGAAGATCGGATTTAAAATGTACGGCTGCTGATAACATAGTTTTAACGAGGTTGTAACCAAAAACTTTCCAACGAAACGGTGGGTATAATCACTTAGCTATTTTATTTTAATTTAGAGCACAAATTTCAAATTTTTTTAAATTTTTTATAAGAAAATTAGCTAGCTGCTTAATTTTTTTAGCATTTTTTATTGATTATTAAGGTATAAAATGTGTATAAAAGTAGGTACATTAGCGACAGTCGTAATGAAACCAGGGAAACTAAACTTAATTTCTTCAAAATTTAGCAATTAGCTATTGGTTTTTGCAATATTGTTTTAAATGATTTGTCTAAATCTTTATCTGTGCAAAACTATCGATTTGGAAATCCATTACATAAGTTTATAACATTAATTTTTTAAACGAAAGTAAGCGACAATACGCGCAATGAAATCAGTGCATATAATCCAAAAAATATTACTTAAAATCATTTAAAATATGGTATGGTAAAAAAATACTTTTAGGCGCAATTTACTAAAGTATTGAATATTCTGAGATATAAACAAACACTACAACTGTCGCCAGTTATTATTTTCCAGTTTCAGGTTAAAAAAAAACCAAAAAAAATGAGAGTAGTGGGGAGGGCGGCATTTTGCTGGACCTGTTTGTCGTCGGCCAATAAGCAGTTGGCGGGGGTTCGTAAAATTCAAAACCTTAAATATGCTAAAACTGTCAGTGTTGTTAAATTATGAAAATTAAGTCGCGTGGAGTCACCTACTGGGTGCATCTGTCCCCCCGTGGTCGGTCGGTCTGCGGCCACCGCCACGCGACTTAACTCTCATTTTCACTGACGGAACACTTAACGCTCCTTTTTACCGCTACCCCGTTGTGTCTGCTGAATTTAAAAACCGTTTTCAAATTATCGCGCCTTTCTCTATCCCGAAAAACTGCTACTACGCGCGTGTAACTGCGATTAATCTGATTATGAATCCTCGTAAAATTAGCTTTCTCAATTTTCTAAAAAAAAAAAAAAACAAACGACGTTCGCGTGTTTTTAGCGTGTTCAATTAAAATTTATTAGGCGCGATTTGTAGAATTTTTTTGTGTATTAAAAAACCAATTAATATAAATGTAAGAATACAACTGCATAATATATTGTTTTGGACATATGTTTTATTCCTATATTAGCTAAAGTGTAAAAGCTAAGTGTGTGAGAATTGTTCGAATTTAATACTATTTTTTTAACATTAATTTCAAAATCGGTATCCAAACCTATAATAAAAGCAATCAGATTTTTATTATTTTTTTATAATAGTCTGACTGGAGCTAAAAAATTTGGAATTAACTCATTTGAGACATATTAAGATTTGAAGTTTAATGAAGTATGTACGTTGTTTAGCTTGATTTTAGAGTTTAGGCTAAAACCTGCGGACAGTTCAGTTCAGGCTAGCTGTGAGTTGTCTTGTCAGTTATGATTCACAAGCTATATTATATAATAGTGAAGCGAAATAACTTCCGTTAATTTCGTGATAATTAGAACAAGTACATATTCTAATTTAAATTACCACGCAGTTTTATATAAAGTTACTTGGTTTAAAACAACGGACGTGAAATTAAGTATTTGCTACAACTCATTTTAATCAATATTATTTTTTCGCGACTAATTTACTTACCAGAATAAAAGTTACTTGTGTATATTTCGCAAGGAGGTATAAAACGTCATTTTTAGCTAGAATATGAAAAAAAATTTCAAAAATAATTTAAATTTGTATGGCTGGCAAAATCGGTTACCTGAAACGGACAAAATTGGGTGGCGAGCAATTGAAGAAATAATCTAAATCCCAGGTAAACCAAAGCTTAAACCCTAAACAAGACCAAGACCTAGCCTTAAAATTAAGCTAAAAATCAAATATCAAACCGAATTTTTAAGATTTCTAAAATTGTAAGCACTGGTTTGGTTGGCCCTTAAGTTCCACACATTCCCAGCTAGGTGTTTTTATTTACTTGAAACCGAAATAAAAAAGTCGTTCTTTAAGCCAAACCAGTTTTGTATAAAGTTCCAAATTCCAAAAAAATTTTCGGCAGCTCCAACTTTCCTACTTACGGCTTCAAAAATCCGGACCACAAGTTTTTGTGTACATCTTCAGGGGTGCAGGTTTTCTTAAATTACTCTTTAAACATCTTCGGGCGTATACACCGCCTTTCCCGGATATTAAAGCAAACCGAGGGAATAAAACCGGTAACCCTAGAGTTGCCGTCCGTAATGGGATGGTAATCCCCTGAATTCCCAGATTCAGATTTAACGATCTCTCTCTTTCTCTCTGTATATAAATATATATATATATACACATACGGTAAGCGGGCGAGGATTCCCGAAGCCGGGGGTATATAGAGTTTGCGTCCCCGTTAATATGCAAAGAAGGAAGGAGGTGTACTCCTGATGTGCGTCTGCGCGGGAAAGATAGCGCGAGCGGCAGGACGGGTAAAGAAATAAGGTGGATATGGGTGGGACGTGAGGTATTTCCCAAGTAATCCCGTGTTTGGTTTGCGGCAATCAGTAGAAACAGTCGATATCATAAGAGTCCCGGGCTTCCCGTCCTATGAACAGAGGCGTGCGACTTTTTTCGCGTACCTCGTCCCGGTTTTCTCGACTTTCCGACCCCGGATTTCGGCCGGGCCAGGCCGGACCGTCATCTTTCGGGGCCCGATGGAATCGCAAAGTCCACCCCGCGCGTTTCTTCAGCCGAAAGGTGCGGTTATTTTCAGTCGGAGGTGGGCGGCGGAGGAGCGGCTTCCGCCAGGAAGGGGCAGAGGAGGACCCGCAACGAGCCACATTAAAAGGAAGAAGACTCAGGTACCACCCGTAAGCCCTCAGGAAACAGGACAACCCGTTCAATAAATACGTTATTTTTATCGAATTCTCATCAGTTTCCTTGTATAACTCTGTCATTTTCCTGGCTTTACGTTTTCTGACGCGTCTTGTTTTGGCCGTGCTGGTTGCATCACTGCAGTTGCATTTTGTTTATTGTTTGAAAATATTAAAGGAAAGTGTATCGCAAACGGGTGAGGAAGGTTTAATATTTATTTATAATTTCATTCTCATTTATCAGTTTTTATTTATAATTCTTACAAGATTTACTCTGTGTAAAGTCATATCAGTTTCCTTTTTTCTTAACATTTTTTAAATGTAAATCTTATAATATTTTTTGTAAATGTATTGTTTCTTGTTTTGTATAACTCTTTCAAGGTTCATTGATTCATTTTATTTTTGTGCATTAAAATATCCGAAGACTATTTACGAATAAACAACTCGGAATATTTACTGTTTTAAGAATTTAAAATATTTTCCTGATTTTTAACATTTTAGGGCGTTTAGATAGCAAAAATTAAAGATAAGAAGGTGATTTGAAATTTATCAAAATATGTAGAATGTTTGAAAATTTTATGAGTTTTATAATACAAGGCTGCACCAGATAAAACCTTATTTTGCTATTTAAATGATATTGAATCAATTTCATTGTACTAATTTGATAGCGATTATATAACATTAAATTTTAGTTTAGGTTATTTTAATTGGCGAATACTTCTGAATTTTTATTATTAATTTCCATAAAATAATAAATAAATATATTCATTTGAAACAGTAACCTTATATTTTCAAAAATCTTTTAATAAAAACGACGTTTACCGGTCTATAGAGATTGACATCCATATGTAAATAAAGAAAGCGCGGAAACCAGGTAGGCGGGATATAAAGGTGTACGGTAGGTAACCAATCAGCGTTTCCCCATGGCAACTACCTAAACAGTAGCGGAAATAAACTCCGCCCCAACCAGGTAGCGGGGGCTTACCCCGCTGAATTAGAAAAGTAATTTATTGTGTATTAAATAGTTACTTTTTGCACTAATTATAAATAATTTAAACCCGCACTTTGCGATTAAAATTAAGATTTATTTACCGTTTTAAAATAAAATGCGCTAATTTCTATGGTTTTTAACAAAACTAAATTCTGTTTAATCGAATGTGTTTATAGTCAACTCAGCTCTTTAAAAAATAATTTCAAAACAATGAAATGATTTAAAACTGTTGTTTTCTTATTCGTAATATACGGTTTAGGTTGTTAACTTTAAACTACTTTTCGATTTTCACGCTGTCGTTTCCGGTATAAAAGCGTATAGTCGCCTCACGTGTAAGTTCGTCTTGGAAACTCTTTCCTTCTTAGTAGTTCTTTCACCTAAAAAAGAGGAGGGTCTCTTGCGCTTTTCTGTGTCTCGAAGCTTCTCGGCGAACTGAGATAAGAAACGGGGGAGTTCGTGTAATAAGTAGACGCTAATACCTAAGCGAGGAGCGCGGGGTACCTGCTCATAGCTATTGATTCGGCACACTAAGCGCTCACGGTTGCCCCTTTTTCAGACGTCTTCTCATAAACGCAGGCATCCGTTCTCCCGACTATTATTAAGCCTAGTATACGTCCCACCGTATAGGTGAAGCCTACTTTGTGTCCCACCGTATAGGTGAATTCCCTCTATTCTCGATCAAAAAGTGATTCTAGCTGTCGAATTACAAAAATACTTCCCAGTTTTTACTGCCTCACAATTCTCCTTATTTTTGCTAGGTATAGTTTCATGGTGTATTATTAAGCCTAGTATAGTATATGTACCACCGTATAGGTGAATTTCCTCTATTTTTGATCAAAAAGTGATAGTAGCTGTCGAATTACAAAAATACTTCCTATTTTTTACTGCCTCACAATTGTACTTATTTTTGGTATGTAATTTAATGGAGTATTATTAAACCTATTATACGTCTCACCGTATAGATTAAGAAGCTCCAAATCCCTCTATTTTTTAGATCAAAAAGTGATTGTAGCTTTTAAATTACAAAAATACTTTCTATTAAAATAAATCCCATATTTTACAGTTTCACAATTGTGTTCTTATATTTGCTAGGCAATTTAATAAAGTAAAAAATAAATGTTTCTTGTTACGTTAAATAATTATTAACAGGGTTAGTTACCGTAACGAAAATGTTATTTATTACTTTCAATACTTCAAATGAATGATTTTTTTTTATTTTTAAACTTATTGAAGGGTGTTTCTGTGCACCAAAAACTTCCGCGTATATAGCACGCGCCATTACTTATTAATCTAAGATAAATTTTATTTCAATTTGTATTTTGTAATGTTGTTTTTATATTTGGTTTTGTAGAAGTTAAAACATAGTACCGAAAATATTTAATCAATTTTGCTTAAACTAGAAATTCTAAAACATTATTAATAGTTTAAACTCTAAGTTTAGAAACAAATAGCAAGATTAATAGTGGAAACGTTCCAAAGTTCTTCTGCTTTTGCGAGATGTTCATGTCGCGTTAAATACTTCGTGCGGTCCAAAATTATTTAATATTTTTACTATAGAAGAAACAGTGCCAATTCAACCATTCCTTGATTTCTTGGCCGGAGTTAAGCAAACAGAAATAAAGACTTATAAACACTTTATTCACTCACCGTCTGTAGTCGGTGGGTGAATTTATGCTGGTGAAACAATTCCCGTTGTGATAACAATTTAAAAATATTACGTCTTTATAAATACGAGTTCTAATGTAAAGCTGTCGGGTGATGGTGTAACGCAGTACTTTTCATTCAATGAGATTTTGAGGCTGGGAACTACTACTTCAAGTCCTGTATCGCCCATTTTTCAGCTAAAAAGTTTAAAGCATAGCAGCATACTTTCTGTAAAAAATCTCCATTTATTCGGCCTCATATTTCTGGACGACAGACTGGATAGTCTGAGTGTTAACGAGGACGGCCGTCCGTCAGGAAACGGACGGAAAATTAGGTGAGGGCAGACCTGTCTACTGGCCTTAATAGCCCCAAAATTTCCTTATTGAATTAAATTAAAATAAATTAAACTCCATTGAATTTCCACCCTTGCTCACTCCGACGTTGTTTTTCGACTCCTTGTCACTAATTTACAGCACTGGATCTAGCTGGAAGCATTTCAGTTTGTCAATTAGCAAAAATAAGCTATAGTTGGTAGTTATCCTAATAATACACTCGTTTTAAGTTAGCCTGTCAGTTAGGCCTAAATCTTCATATTCTGTTTTTATGGAAGTTTATGGATAAATGTCACTTTGCTTATTGAAAAATGAGGCCTGATTTTTTAAGAATTCTTCTGTGTTACAAAACGCTTATTTTCTCGTTTCGAATTTTTTATGGTGGCAAAGCTATACATCAGCAGTCAATGATTTGGGTGTCTAAAGCGCTTATAGTTTTGAGCATCAAGTAGAATACGTTTGCAGTGTTTTAAATTTTGCTTTTACTAAAATAATAAAAAAATGCCTTCGTGAACAACCATGGATTCGTATGGTTTTACACGACTTCTAAAACCGTTTTTTAATGAATTTGTATAACATTTTCATTTAAAAATAATTATTTGTGAACATGTTTGGTTTTAAACAACTGCTAAAGGAGTTTTAGTAATGAATATTTGTATACAAAAATTTATTTAAAAATAGATATTTATTTACCCCGTTTAATACAACTCTACTGCTTTTTTCTCTGTCCGGTTCTTTGGTAAAAGTTTCTTCACAGACGGCGGAACACTAAGACCTTTTCCAGATCAATTTTAGATAATTAAAAAGCTCCTTGGAAATAATTTCCACCAGGGTTCAGTGGATGCCGAGCTCATTTCCTTACCGGGGGACCTTGAAGCGAACCTGTCTGGGAGGGGTGACATCCCCGATTTCCTATCCAATCAGCGTCCGACAACGTCATTTCCTAACCAATCAAAAAAGGTTCCAGCCGATTAAAAACCTGCGGTTTTATCATTAATTGATCGTAGACTTTTACCGATTTAGTCTTTTTTTCAGTCTTCTTTTTTTAAATCGCAAGATCTGGTTGGTATTTCTTTTTTTGAATTTATGTTATCCGCTGTCTTAAAATAATCAAACCAAAAAAGCTGTGAAAATTTTTTTCTCAAAAAATAAGGTTTAAAGGAAAAAATATACAACGTGCGTTTTTAAGCTCTGGTTTAGTTTCGTTTAATAATTTTATTAAATTAGTGTAAAATATAGTAAATTATACATGATAATTATAACGTGTATAGTTTAGTTTATTTTGAATTGGTAACTTTATTACGTTAGTGTATTAATACAACCACGTCTCAAGAGAGTTTTTGTTTTTGAATATATTGCAAATTGTTTTAAAAGTGGCATTCTGAAAAAACTGAAACGTTTTAGTGTAAAGTTTATTGAATTTGGTTTATGCTTTTCAGTTTTTTTGTGAAGTTATTGATATTGGCTACAGTAAGGGCCGAGTATAATTTATATGTTCAAAACTTATATTTATCATATCAATTAAATTTGCGTGTAAAAATTATGTGAGCGTGCTATATTTGGTTTGCGAAATCGGTTGATCATTAAACAAAATTAATTTCGCATTTTTGGAAATAAATATACGTTTTATAAAAAAAAGGAGCTACAAAGTGAAAATATAGGTTAGATTCAGCTTTTGAGGTAGTCTTGGCTTTAGACTTAGCTTTAAAATCACTTAAACAATCGCTAAAGGCCATTTCTAATGAAAAAATATTGCAGTTCACTGTGAAATCTTTGGAGTGGGACTTTTCGCGTCGCATTTGGAAGGTTCATTTTATTGGACAAAGCAATTACCGATCGAGTTCCAGCTATAGGTGTGTGCCGAGACTTGATTTCATTTCGTTTTCAGTCTCGTCTGCGATGCTTAATGAGTTTTTTCTGTTTATGCGCTTCAGGAGAGGAGATTTGAGCCGCCTCTCTTCCCACCGGTTCGTTTATTGCCTTCCGGATTTTATCATCGGCGGTGGAACGGTAACGGTATGTAATTTTATCGCCGGCCGTAAAAAACCCCCCGCCCAACTCAGGTGGGCGCGCGGCGAGTGCGGATTGCTTTTCGGAGAAAGAAATAGCTTTTCAAGCCATGCGTGTATATTGTGATTTTCACCATGAAATACTTTCAGTTTGGAGTTTTTGCGTTGAGATTGAGAAATTGAAGAAACTCTCGTATCAGAGTGCGAAAGCTGAAACGTTTGGTAATAGTTAATACTTATCAAGTTTGAAAATAAGTTCGATACCGAGCCCGCTTAAAAAAAATTTCAGTCCACATCCTTTTTGTATAAACTTTGGTTTGGAAGCGGTGATGCTGGCTTGAAATCGGAATTCACTTCAAGTTTCAAAATAAATTCGGTACCGGCAGAGAAGGGCCAAAACCTACCCCAAAAACGGTAAAGAAAATTAACGACTAAGGTAAGCCTAAGCAAAACCTAAGCTAAGCCTAGGCAAAATCTAAGCTAATCCTTAGAAAAATTTAAGTTTTAGCAAAACTCACCCTAAACCTAAGCGAAACCTATGTCTAAGCAAAAGCTAAGCCAAGTCTAAGCCTAAGCAAAATCTAAACTAAGCCTTAGCCTAAGCAAAACCGAAGCCTAAGCAAAACCAAACCTGTCAAAAACAAAAAGCAACCCCTGTCATTTTTGGGTTAGGTTTTGGCCTTCGGCGTAAAGGCAGGTGTACCACCGCCTCGAAATCGTAATTCACTTGAAGTTCGGAAATAAGTTCGGTACCGGCGGCCGACAGAATCGGTTAAACCGATTCGGTGCAGTCGTTAAAAGAGCTCACGCGATCAATCACAAAGCCTGCTGATGCTAGGAGGAAAAGCCGTCGGATGCTATCGAATGAAGCCCAGGGAAGGAGGGAGTCATGGCGGCGGGTGGCTTTTGAGAATAAAGCGGCTAACGACCGGTTTAATTGGCTTCCACTTCGGGAGAGTCCCATCCAGAAATTTATCGGTAACGGAAGGGTGGCGTGGTGGACGGTTGTCAGGCGACCGCCCGCCGTCCCGCTAAATTATTCAAATGATCGCGGATCGGATTTGCGGGAATTGGGGCTTAATTATTCACCGGTCCAGGCAGATCGGCAGAGAGGCTTCCGGTTGGGGTTTTTGGATAGGTTTCTAGTCGAGCTTGTTGGTTCGGCGCTATCAATTCAGTTTTCCACTTTTGTAGAAGTCGCATGCGTGTTTTGTTTTTCTATTAAAAGTTTTTGTTTGGTCCGGCCTGAAAAAGTGCCTTCGCAGTATTAGAGATTTTACTTTTGTTCCAAGAACCCCGTTTATCTGGTACTTTAACGCTATTTTGTAAAATTTAATGTTTAAGTATTAAAATTTTAACATCTTAGTTCCAATGTAACTCGGGCAAAGTGGATAATATGTATATTATACTATTATATATTTTTGATTATGGTAAGCCTTAGTCGAGCGGTGAACGATACAGGCATTCTTTCAAATGATAATATTTAAACATTTGCTTCTAATATTTCAGTCGTTTTGTAAGTCTCATTTTTTTATTTTTCATATATACTTAAAATTCAGCCTAAAAGTTTAACATTATTTTTATGGGTATACAAAGTAAGTTTATTTTTTCTTTTTTAAGGATTAAGTAAACAATAGTAAATTGATCGAATCTGTATAAGAGATTTTCCCAAATCAATCAGTGTTATATTTAGCGTTATTAGATTATGTGGATGGCTACATATTGTATTTCCTCCATTAAAAGACTTTGGCCTCATAATTTTCTCAAAAAACAAATGTGTCAATGATTTAATGCCATTATTAGAGAAAATTAAAAAAAGTAATTTTTTAAATATAAGTTTCGCCAACTTAACCTGACTTTGGTCATAATAAAAGGGCATTTCGTTTAAACAAATGAGCAATTCGTGTGTTTTGTAAGTAAATTGCTTCAGATTTTAGGTAAGCGTTTGTTCCTGAATTGCGGTAACCCCCATTTTATATTTTAGTTATGCTTTAGAGAACCCAGTCAATCTGGGTTTAAAAATGTATCAGTCGTATTTTCACAAACAACTAATTCTAGTTTTAAAATCTAAGGAATTTTTCTCGAATTGAACTCTAGATCTAGAATGTAACTTTAGAGCAATGGGCCTAAACATATAGGCAAAAATTTTCTAAACTAGGCTTACACCTCTGGGCTTACACCTCTAAACTGGGCTTACCATAATGTGAGTAATGCCTTTGCGAAATATGTTCTAGAGCATTCGGGCCTAAAAGTGAGCAATTTTTTATTGAAATTAACTCCAACCTTTGTATAAATATGTGAGCAATGCTTTCGCGAACTAAGTTCAGAGCGTTGAGGCTGAAAAATGTGAGCCATGTTTTCGCAAACTCGGCTCCAACCTCTTCGGATAAACTCCTACTAAATTTATGAGGCGATGGCTGATCAGGACTTGGTGGGGGGGAGAAGGGTGATGCGTGCGACTTTCTGATGATTATCGAATGGCACGGGAGTGAATCTCCTAATTTCGGATAGCCCGAGGAATAGGAGATAGATAGAGAGAGCGAAGATCCACCTTTTTAGCCCGGGCCGTCGGGCTCTCTCGGAAAGATCCGGGGGGCTAACACAATGCACGTTAATCAGTTTGACAAATGTCCCAGTTCCGATCGGGGCCGGTCCCCGGGCCCTTTGTAATTGCCCCGGAGTAGGGGGCGGGACCTCTTCTTTTAGCTACCAAATTTGGTGGTCTCTTGTTCTCTCCACTCTCTCTCTCTCTCTAGCCGTGCTGCGGCGATGGCGGCGGTGGTGGACAAATTTGATTACTGTTTTTCGCCGCCGCGCCTCCGCCGTATCGCCGCCGTCGCCGAGCGCCGTCCGGCGGAGAATCAATCCCACCTTAATGAGCCGGGATTTTCGGAGACGAGCGACGCGCGGACAGGAACCCTGACGGACGGACCCGGTCTTAATCACCCGCCCGTCACTTCTTACACTGTTAGCCGGCGGCACAGCTAGCTTCTCCTGTTAGCAGGGAAAAGGTGGTAGGTAAACAAGCGCATCCCGCCTTGATGAGTCCTCTTTTTCCTGCCTCAGCCAGCCTCTCTCCTGAGAGCAAAGCGAATCAAAGCCCAAATATTATACGGATTTCTTATATAGATTTTGTCTAACACTTCTACAAGGTCCCAAATATCGCGTTTGTTGGTTGTGGATTTTTTTGATCATGTATGGGTACCAACAAAGCATTTCTTTTAGAATTTAATATTCTTGATTGTGTTTCATTTGGTAAGTCTTAAAGCCATATATTGGTCAATCGTCATGTTTTTAAAGTTTTTGCTTTGTTATTGATTTACACTGTTTATTATTAATTTGTGTCGGTTATAAGATAAAATAAACACTCACGTTTTTGAACTTTTGAAATATAGTAGTTCAGTTTCTGAAATTAATTTAATTCGGAATTATAAAGGTTTTCTAATTTAGTGAACATCAATATATTTAACCTTTATTTATTTAGTTTAATTACAATTTAATGTGCAATTTAAGGTAACAATCTTTATCAAAGAATTATTGTGGGGAAATAGAGGTTTTCTGTATTGCTTTTATTTATTGCTTGTATTGCGCTGAATAAAGTATTGTGTGTTTAAGACCCGATTTTATAGCAATATATAATGTGATATAATATATATACGTTTAATTGTTTAAATGTAATATATAGCAAATATATTGCAATCCACCACAGAGCCACAGCTGGTTTTTTATAATTTTGTTTTTGATAAACATATAAAATGAGTAAAAAAAATCAGTACTACATTGATAAATTGATAAATTCATAGTGCATTCATAAATTGTATTTAGTTTGCTAAAAAGTTTAATGTGGATTTATTTCGACAGGCTTAATATTTTTATGTTTAGTTATCAATAAACACTACATAATAAACCTACTCTATAAGTAATACCAAAGTTTTTAAGTAAATCCACCCTATATACTCTGGGTGGGATAATATACTTTTTAGTTTTTATACTTTTTAATCCTCTCTTTTTTTCTCTTGATGACCTGCTTAGTTTCAGGGTTTCCTAATTTAAATACTTAATTTTTTCACCATTTTTTTTATAATTTTATCTAGTACACTGAATATGCACGGTGCCACTGTTTTCAAACTTGGTGTTGCTCTTTTTTCATTACGTTTTTCTCTCTTTTTATTTTGTTTAGTTATCACAGGGGCGAATTGAAACAGTCAGTGGCGCCTGTATTCCTATTGTAAAATAAATAAATAACCAGCCGTAGATTTAATTTTCCTATACGTTAACATCTCCAAAGTCTAAACTAAGAAGGTGTTTTCCCGCTTCGTGCGCAATCGTCCGAGTTATTTCCTGTCAGAAGCGGGCAGTAGCGTAATTATTCTAGGGCGCTCAGGTTGCGGGAGCTCCTGCGGGGAAAGCGAGCTCTTCGGGAATCTTCGCATTAGCCTAATAGAGGACCATAATCCAATTTTCACCTGCCCGTCCTATCTCGCGCGAGTCCATGAGTCCCACATCCGACATGCTCTAGCCCGGGTATAGAGAAGTAGTAGCCTACACCCTTCTATATCACTCCCGTATATACAAGTAGCCCCGGGAAGTTGATAGCACCGCAATTCCGTCCCAATAAGCCCGTATATCGCTTCTCCCGCTAATCGTGTGGTATTCCTGTTCGGGTCTTACGGACGGGTCTCCCAGTTGTGTCTTTTGCTAACAGAAAGAGACTCCGGCTTAAAAGATGCCGGAGGTTTTTAAATTCCTCCGTAACTTTAAAAAGTATACGACGAAGTCATTGGTTTCAAATTGAGATATTACGTGGGGGTTTCGATACCGTTGGTGGCGTATACTTTTCTAAATTCCTTCGAAATTATTGGTTTCGAGTTGAGATACATATCACGCGGAGCGCGGAGGTTTTGATACCGTTGTCTGTTTGAAAGAATAGATAGTTTGTGAGCCTAAATTACACTTTGTTTCTGGAGTTACTTAAAACTATATAAAAAATTATTAATAGCGTTTATTATTTAATATTTAGGTAAATTGGAATAAATTCCGCTATCCTTAAATTCGGCGACCAGCTATTATGTTTACCATGCACAAAGTTATGAAATGATGTTGTATATGGCAAAATAAATGATATCTATCTAGCCGTACACATATCATTTCATAACTTTGTGCATGGTAAACATAAAAGCCGGTGACCCAAATTATGACTGGCCGAATTTAAGTCAACTACCCTAAAGATCGTTACAACTTTATTAAACTTCTACTATACAATCTAAGTTTACTGTTTGCGAAAACCTGTAAAAACATTCATAAATTGTTTTGTTTTGTCTAAAATAACGCTTATAATTCTGAGATTATATTAATGTATTTTCGTTTTTTTTTTCAATGGTATAGTTTTTATTTAGCTTTACTATTTGGTTTTACAATCTAATTTTGAGTTGATTGTATTTTGTTTTCATGTTAATTTGACGAAAGCGAGATTTTAAAGGCCAAAACAAAACATAGTAAATTTGATTTTTTACACGTTTTAAGTTATATTATTTAAGTATATAAGTGAGAGAGTATAAGTTCTCCGAGATTCGCAATGAAATTTTTCCGCAATAGTCTGTTGGAACATCTTTATCAAGCCATCATCGGGCTGAGTGAGCTCACTCACAGCGCGGTCGTAATTTAATGGAAATGGGGCGGGTGTGTTCCCGCTTCGTTAGCTAAGGTATGCGAGCCCGTACCTGACAGAAGAATAAATGGCTGTAAGGTGTTTGCGCGCGTCTGAAAACATTCGCCGAGCGTCAAGATATGAATGATCACCTTGTTTCCCATCCATTCCTCCACTTGACGATCTTGCCCGCCGCTTTATTTGCGAGCACGGCTAAGGTATGCGAAACGCGCCCACGGCTCTTAAAATCTCCCGCGAAAACTGAGGCGAGCTATCCAAGGCGTCGTGAACGACTTGTTTTCGACGACTTCGGCGACACCCTTGGGCCTAGCGGAGGGAAATTAAACTCGCAAAGTCATCGTCGAAGACTGGGACTCCGATTCTGAGGGCAAAAGCCATTGGAAAACGGAGCTGGAGGTAACCCCATTTCGTCGGCCCGATTTCCACCCCGGGGCTCACCGTAATCTCCCGGGGCCCACACCTGCCGTCCGTCCGTCTTCTATACAGCCGGTTCCAGAATTGCCCGCGTGTCTTTAACGGCTCTTTCCAATGTTGTTCTTTCCTAGGGCGAGGAACGAACCGCTCTCCCAGGTACCGTATATTATATACTCGCCGAATACCTGTTGATTTATAGGCGAAAGCGGCTGGGTTCCCTCCACCGCTTTATTTTGATAAGGCGGGTGGCCGAAACTTCGCTTTGTTTTCAAGCGGAACTTGGTGGTTCCCGGGCTAAAGCGGCGCCTATCTTTGAATATTAGGTATTAGAAAGCCTACACGTCGGATCTTTTTCTCTTTCTATATGATCTGGATTTTTAAAATAATTGGTAATTTAGTTAGTTATATAGCGGGAATTGTAATTTTTGGTACTCGCACTAAAAATTGGAGACTTTTTTACTTTGACTTGTCATGTTTTATATGACTAATGTATATGAACTATTGGAAAGTCTAGTATTTAGCTTTTTTGTTTTTTTTAATAGTATTGCACTCATTGATTAGCATTTAAAACGGGATTAACATTTGTTAATAATTGAAACAACAGCGCGTTTACACACAGCAATCGTTTGGTTTTTAACAATTGGAAATCACGACTCTTGAGGATAGTTTTACCTTCGTTTAAAATGTTCACAAAAGCAAATCAAAATTGCAAGTTTATTCTGAGTTTAATGTTTTAAAAAATGAATGAGGCGATAATTTTTTCCAGTTTAACAGACAAATCGAAAGAAAAACAAAATTTTAAAATTAAAAACGAAAATTGATTTTATGATTTTGTTGAGTAGGTAGGTAATAATAAGCTGTGTAACATATTGATATTTACTGAATATAATTGAATGTTGCTAAAAACTTCTTCTTATACAATTAAAAACAAACATTTACTTTTCAAATTTCAAGAATTTACTTATCTGGGGACTTAGAAACCCAGTAGGCTTCAAAAAGTTAATAATGCGCATCTTTAATTGAAGTTTTAATCTATATTGATTTTAAACACTGAAATATATCCTTTTTTAGTACGTTAGCTAATTAGTTTGTTTTAGTTTTTTATTCTAAATATTAATATTTAATTTGTACTAAATATTATGTTTGAAAATGCAGCAATTGATTGAGGCGTTTCAATTTTTGTTTTGGTTTATTTCGTGTTTTTGTATAATTACAAAGTAAGTGACACTAAAATTAAAAATAAAAATTCAAAGAAAAATGTTGGGCATCTTTAAACAAAAATACCATGTTTTTTGGAATAAAATTTAACATAAAATACTCGTTATTTTGACTAAAACTCAAATCGTATTTTAAGGTTTGGGGACTTTAGAGCCGAGGGACTTTAGAGCCGAAACTTTAGAGCTTTTAAAGAGCTTTAGAAAATTTTTTTCTAAGTCTAAGCCTAAGCAAAACCTAAGCCTAAGCCTAAGCAAAACCTAACCCTAAGCAAAACCTAAGCCTGAACCTAAGCCTAAGCAAAAGCTGAGAAGCCTAAACCCCGGCTCTAAAGTCCCCCCGGCTCTAAAGTCCCGTTACCGTATTTTAACTATACTTAAATTTAATTAGGATACCTAACAAAATTTGACCTGCCTTTTTTCGGCTCTCAGCTGCTATTTTTGCCAATCGCAAAGTTGTAATATGAACTGGGTATGGCTAGATAGATGACGTGACTATTTAATTTAGCAATACAGTTCATTTTATTAATTAGCGCAAGGCGAAAATAACAGCCGGTGGCCGAAGTTAAGGCTGGTCGAATTTATGTCTGGTACCCTATAGCCCAAAATAAGTAAAAATAAATTTCTAAATTTAGAAAGAGTCAAAAAGTATATTATTTCGGCTGTGACTCGTTTAGGCAGTTGCAATTGACGAAAGTCTTCGGAAATAAAGACGTCGACGCCAGAACTTATTTCGGCCCTTTCATCTTACGGTATTTGATGCATTATGTTTTTACAGCGGAGAATATATAGGTTTATATGTTATTGGCTTCTTGTTATTTTTAAGTGCCTAATCATCTTTCCGGAATAGGTTATTCCCGGCCCCGGAACAGGGGGAAGTTTTAATATTTTATTGGGGCCGGAACGGGGATATTATACGGCCGTTCCTCCTATATTACGGCACCGCGCGGCGGAAGGGGACTTATTTTTAATAATCCCGACGGGGTTTTGAAAAAGCACTGTAAGCACAGGATATCCAATCATTTTTACGACCGTACGGAACCCCCCAAACTATTGCCTTTAGGACGGGGTGCCATGTTTAATAACTTCGGGTGGGGTCGCCAAACTTTTTTGCTTGGGTTTCGCCGGCCGGACCGGCCCGGGCCGTGTCGGCAGTCACGCATCTGCCAACGACCAAAGTCACGTAAGAAATAATTTGCATAAGCATAGTTGGCACGCAGCTGGTTGTTCCGTATGATGTTTATTTCAGTAATAGTACGTTCAGCAGTTTTTGCGCATTTTTCAACAAAAAATTAAAGGATTTCGATAGTTGCAAACGTACTTTTCAACCAAACTGTATGCAAATTATTCCTTAGTAGACTTTGGGAGATTATCTATGCAGAAAGACGAATAAGAAAAGTTAAACCACAATATTGACTCGTGTATTGTAGTTACGATCTGGACCGTTCCGGTGAAAAGCGAGAATCACAGTCGGGTATTATAATTTAAGAGCTTGATTTAATAAATGGGACTTGGTAATCTGTTATTTAAGATAGAAACAATTTCGTGTGAACCAGCTTTGTTTGAGAAGGCTAAATTTTTTTTTTTTAAAATTGAAATAATTGATAAAATTGCGAATATGCTGTAAAGTTAAGTGTTTTCGTATTTAAATACATTCATGGCTTAAAAAACTCCTGTACGGTAATTGCGTACTTTTTCTAAGCGTACGTAGTTGTATCGAAAAAAGGAAATTTCAGAAGCTGAGGCAAATCGCACGCCAAACCACGCTTCTTAATGTATTTTACGATCGTATTTTCTGTTTTACAAAAAAGCTTTGCCTGTAACATCAGACATTTTTTTATTTTTTCATGTTTAGTTCGTTTGGTGATTTTAAATTATTGGTTTTTTATGATAATCAGGTAGTTAAAGCGCCCACGGACTGTTTAGCGGATGAGGTCGTTTCGGCTCGGACGTTCATGGAACCCAAGGGATCTCCTGAAAGAGTCGTTTCGGCTAAATTCCCGAAAACTATATATGCACATCGTGCGTAGTAGAGTATTTATGACGGAGCTTTTTAGATTTAGATGGTCGAATGGGACGTTTTTCAGAGTACCTATAGACCACCGGCCGGGGAAGCCGGCTTTCGGGCATAGAGCGCCGAAAATGTGGACGGGGGGCTAATTGGTAGCCGTTATCTCCGAATTACATCCAGGCATTTCTATCTCTATGCAAATGGGCGAGCGGAAAGAAAGGAGCCGGCCAGAGTTGAGCGCTGATGTCATAATTTAAATTTCTGATTCATGCCGCTTCCCGGTTTAAGCTAGATTTGGTATATGAAGAAGAAAGCGAGTGATTTTTCACCGTCCTTTAAGCTCACTGATAAGCGTAATTGTCCGAATTGGTCTTTCAGGATGGACCCCATACTTCCGTGTAAGTCTAGGATTAAACTGGGATTTTCCACGGCTTCTATTATTTCAGAAGCATATATTCTCCAGGATTTTTTTAGGATTTTTTTTCAGCTGGAATGCGCAGAGCAAGATTTTTAAAATTTTTTTAAATGAATAAAACATAATTTTAGACGTCTTTTTAATAGCTATTTTTGCTAATTTTTGACAAAAGGTTTTATAATTACGATTGTTTAAATTACAATTGTTTATATCAATCGCTATTTTTATGCTTAATACCGTAGTAATAAGTATTAATAAACCTGTAGCATCTATTGTTCATTTTATTACAGTACCGTGTAACTGAGAATTTCGTTATGAACATACTGCAAAAATTCTTAATGAGACACCCATTATATTACGATAAGATAAACTAATAAGCAAGTACAGGTATTGTTAATTTTTTGCTGATTAAATCAAAACGGTCTTTATAGTATTTGCTAGGATAGTGATACCAAATGTAGTTTTTTATAATTGTCTACTAAGATTTCTGGTAAAGATAAAATTAATGAGAAGGTTGCAGATTTTTATATTTTCCGATTTTGTCAACAAATAAACATACATTTTCTGAGATTTGAGCTATACAAAATTATATTTACAAGATCTAGTTGGTTTTTTTGTTGAAATTTTAAGTTAAAATACGTATAGGTTTTTTAATAAAACGGAAACGTTATTCCAAAGGCCTGGGCGTTTTTAGTAATAATCACAAGGATATTTTAGGTCTAGCGAGTCAAAGTTATTTTGAATTTTTTTTAGTTGAAATACCTATATTTTCTCAATTGAATGAACAATTTATTTCTAGGATTTGAGCATTTTATAATCAGATTCGGTAAGTTTATAATAAGATTAGTGAGTCAGATGTATTTAGAACGTTTTTGTTACAATACCTAAATATTCTGTTTCATTGATATAGCAAAAATTTCAGCGTTATTTGTTTTGGTTGAAAAACCTAAAAGTTTGAATTTATTTTAGTTGAAACACCTAAATATTCTGAATCAACTGACCACATTATCCTTGAAATTTTAGTAGTCCATAATCATATTCGGATGATCCATTAAAACTCCGGCAATTGTGTTGTCCCCAGACTCCCGTACATCACCCCGTTGACCGGTCGGGAGGTGGGATGCGGTAATAGATCTTCGAGAGCGGGTGGTGGTGCCGGATTTCGGGGTTCCGGCCCCGGGGTTTGCGGTATATTAACCCGTCGGCCAGCAGAGACGACGGATATTAAGGACCGGAGTGGACGGACGGGCGGTAGAAGAGTCCCCCGGATCTTGGCTACTTCCGTCCGGCGAGTAAACAAGGGCCCCCAAACCACGAGACAAAAGACCCGTGTTTGTCCAGCGCTTTAGGTGAATCACCGCCCCCGGCGGCCAGAAGGGTATTAAGCGCCGTTTTGGACTAGCGGAGTGCTTGGGCAAACAAAGACGCCCCTTTCTAAAGCTACCTAATAGGTATTAGCCGCTAAACACGCCCGTCTGCCCGCCAGGTACTATTCCCCGGCTATACGGTAGGCAATCCCGAGAGGTATAAATAGGTTAGCGGCCATTTTCCAGCCAGCTAACGACGGCTAATAAAAGTAGCGACCCAGTTGGGGAAGACTCTTTGTGGGGTCTCGGGTTTGAGAGTCGAGCACCTGTTTTTTTTTCAGGGAATCTTGTGCCGTATAGCCCCAACCCTCCGCCCGAAAACCATTATCCGGCTCAATTTGTTATTTTGCGCCCTAAGTTTTGCCATTCGGTTTTTTTACGGGAGAAATTAAGATCGGACGGTTTTGGGACTTCGCTTTAGTTTTTATTTACGAATATTTATTCCTTTAAACTAATTATAAGATCGCAGCCATATCTAATTTAACTTTCTAATAAATCGACCTATTATTTTTCTAGATATAATAACTTGAGTTTTTTGTAAGAACTCTTATTTTGTGGGTAGTGATTAACATTTGATTTATTTTTTCATTTTGAGCTTTTCAAGATTAAAAACCTTTTAAGCAATCAATTACGCATTTTTTTATTGTTATAACTAAAAAAATAGCTCATTTATCAGAAACTGCTAATTATTATTATTTTTTCGTATTATGGCCTTTTATTCACGAATTGTTTCCTTCCGTAATATTTGTAATAATTTAAACAATTTGCAACAACAATTTGTTCCTCGTTTATTATTTCGTAATATCTTAACCTTTTGTAAGTGTTTATTCTAGCGATCTAGCTAACATGTAATCGCAAAACTTTTCGCAAAAAGTTTTAAATATAATCCAGCGTTATGGGTGGCAATATACAGTAATTTTTGTTTCTATTTTTTTTCCAAATTTTTCCGTTTAAAAATGTACCTAAAGTTTATTTTTTTAAATTAATCATATATCCAGTTTTAAAAACACATAAAAGTTTACAATTTCAGTGTTTGTTTTTAAATAAATTAATAAAACATAATAAACAAACAAAACGTCCATAAATTTAATAAATAACGCTATATAAGTTTTTCATGTTGTTCTAAGACTAAAAACCATTATTCTTTCTTACCCGTATATCATAGAATGAAATCTAAAGCTAAAAAAATTTTTAAAAAATATTGATGCCTTCTTCATATTCTGTCATTTTTGTTGCTAATTTATGAGAAAACTGAAAAAACAATATTGGCATTCAGAAATAATACACCTATATAGTTTACAAGTCGCTATATATATATTTGAGAAAAGTATGAGTTATTCATTTTTTAAATGCCACAAAAACAATTTTGTCAATTTTTTCGCTTAAAATACCAAATGCACGTATAGCTTATAAAATTTATTTTATTTTTGATGGTATATTTCATTATTCAATTTATTGAAATATATTAGTTGACTAATTTATTTATTGAAATACATTAGTTAACTTATTTATTTATGTAAACCGCCACGAAATTAAAATTTTTAATTATATGTTAGAATTATAATTGGAAATTAAAATTTATAAACTTAACTTTAATATTTGTTGAATGCAAGGTCCATGAGTTAGATGCATTATACCCCAATGTGCGCGTTTTCATTGCGCCACCAATTCGTACTTAAGACAATACTTTTGAACCAGACTCAAAAAGTTTCATATTTCTCTTATCACTTGAGTCAAATATTTCGCCGAAAATTTCGTTAGAAATTTTTACCTTTTCGTAAAGGCTCGGAACCCATAGCGGATGAATCAAGGGCGAGTCTCTACGGTCACGGCTGTCGTCTTGTTGTTTTCCCAGGTGTTAATCTACGGTAGGAGGGCAGAAAGCTGCAGCGCATCGGCCGGCGAATGACGGCTAATAAAAAAGTTTTCCACACACACAGGCTCGGAGGCGCTGCCGGGAAGTCTTTGTGTCCGCGGCGTTTGGCGCACCTGTTTTCTGACACATTAACGTCTCAGATCTCTATGTGGAAAACGCCCTCGGGGCCCGTGAGAGAAAGAGAGAGTCGAGCCGGGAGAGCCGCCGGGCACACAATCCACTTTAACCGGTTGAAAACACTCTTAAAAGCCCGTCGGAGAAACTATCTGATCGACTTTCGGCTGGTCGCACGAGACTAATCCTCGCCTCAGGTCCTAGGCCACCAGCGGCGCCGACGATGACCGACGAAGTCGCTCCTGCGTTCTGTAAACTTCGGCCTGTATCGCGCGTCTTGGGCGGGCGGTAGCGGATCCGGCGATTTCAACGGCCGAGCCGCGTTATTTTCAAAGAGGTCGACGGAAGAATCGTCCGAGTTTTTGCCGCGTCTAATCCCAGGACAGGTAGGGAAAGCTGGCACATTTGGCGCCGTAAATCACGCGCGGACCGCGGATTCGCGGGGATTTCTGGAAAACAGGTGGATCCGTGATGGCGAGGGCTTGATAAGCCCCAGGACCGAGGTAGCCGCTTACACCTTCGACACCCCCGGCACTTTATATAAACTTTTAGCTTTAGCCGGTCGCTTGGCCTTTCATTAAAGAGCAGTCGGGTTACGCGCCAATAGCCCCATTCTGCCCAGGTATCGGTGAAAACTTTATAAAATTAATTACTGTAAGATTTAACGATTTTAACAAGTGTCATCAAATATTCCACGTATGAATTAAAATTTTTAAATGATTTTTTTAACTTTTAATAGTTTTGTTTTTAATTTAATTAAACGAAAGCTTTAAAACATATGTTTTTTGGGAATGCTATTGTTTTAGCAATAACATGCCTATTTAAGAAGCTGATATACTGTAATACTACTTAGAAACCAAATATAGGTTTTGTTCCAGAAATCATTTACAATAAAAACAACCTCGGATGACTAATTAATACAGCATACCTTTTTAAAACAAAATTATTCAAGATATTCGGTCAAAGGACATTTTTTTCAAATTAAAATTGTTTTTCATTAAGTTTTTTAAAAATTTCAAAACGATTTCAGCTCAATTAGTTTAATGCTTGTTTATGTTTATGTTAAAAATTGTACTAAAATTAACCTAAATTCATGTTTCATATTGAACCATTCGCAGGTTAATACATCGCTGTTATTTTAACGCTGGAATGATATTTGCTCTGTTTTCTGTTGTGAAACAGTCCGCAAGACTGTTGATTGGTTGTCTGAGGATTTTTGATTTAGATTTTTACGCTAACATTTATTGATAATATGCAAAAACTATAAAAAAACCCATAAGTCTGACTTCTGCGGTTTGTGAATAAGCCAAAAAAATGAGGATCACACGACAATAAAATTAAAACAAGGACGTTTAATTATAATTTCTGTAGTAATTAAATTGAAAATCGTGGTTAATTTTAAATTTTTATATTACATATTACCATGTATAAGTTTTTTGCCCATGCGCTTATAAAACTGACCAGATATATGCAATTTTCAAAAATTGTCTTTTACATTTTTTCAAAGAAATATTGTTGCTTCGGAAGTTGTTCGGAACCTGTGAGTAAAAAGTGAATAAAACTCCGGTTCCATATGGCCGCGGGCATTTTGCACCGCTCAACCTGACTTGAAACCGTAATTGCACTTTATGAATCCTTAAAAATCAATGCAGCCAAAGACATTAGCCGGGAGCACCTATGGGAAAAGCACCGTTTGCGAGGTGAGGCCATTGCTCAATTATTTACCATTCTTATTAGAAGACCTATTTGCCGTTTCTCTTAGAATCTTTGGATCATCTTCTCTTTGGTATAAATGAGTTTTGCACGGAGCACTTTTAAGCACATTTTTAAGTAATATTGTTTTTAAATTAACGTAGATGTACAACTATTTTTTCATCAATTATCACGTAGGTATTGCGCTGAGTGGTGTAAGATTTGGGAAAAAATTAGTTAAAAATTAAATAATTGCGTAGCCAAGGCAGTTGCTTCCGATATTTGTAAGGAATTTAAGACCTTTTATGGCTAAAAACCTTGGGCTCCACTATCGCGCCACAGGGTTGCGCCTTTACTGCTTTCCGTACAAAATCCCCCAATAATCTTCATGAATTTTCCTCATGCCTCCTGGAAAATGGAAATTGTGAGACTTCTTAAAGACGTTCATTTCAATACCTTTAATGGTATAGAATAGCAACAATTGGAGTAGGAATTCTTACTAAAAGCAATTACAAGCAGATGTACGCGTAGTTTTGTAGTTAAAACGCAAAATGAGGTTCTTTAAAATATAGCTGAAAAGCAAAGAACTAAAAATGAAATTTCGCTTTTTTTATTCTAATCAGCTAAATTGAATATCGAGTAAAATATGCAATTATGTTCTAATAGGTTTACTTCCGTCGGTGATTCATCGGGTGCGGTTTCTTAAATATTTAATTTTAGATACCTCATCTTTGTCAAATGAATTAATAAAGAAAAGGCGCGGGTTCGGATGTCAAGACTGCGCGTGACAGGTATACACGCACTCTATACCTTGCGTAACGTCGGGCGCTGCTGGGATCAGGTGTCGTGTGTGTGGTGTTGCACAAGATAAAGCAGCTCTTCTTTATTGTGTTTCCCCCCGCACGCGCAAGAGGCTTGAGGGGCGGACTAAGGTGACAGATGGGGACCTAATCCACTTTGTCAACGTCAGGTCCCGTACCCGGAGACCTCATGCCAATTACCCATGGTGTCCTCTTAAGGCGATTGGCTGGGGAGCGTCTTGACCACGGCTGACCCCGGCTGTCCTCGTTTGGCCCCGGTCTCATCTTCCATTCATTAGACTTCGGCTTGTCATTAGCCATTAGCCGAGGAAGAAGGTATTCATAAGGTGTATATAGCACTTCGCCCTTCCCCTGCTTTAGTCTCCCGCACGGCGCATATGTCACTTTTTTATCGCGCGGATGATTTATACGCCGGCTTTACCTGCGGATCGGGCCCATCATACCGCTCATCTCTAATCCTCCAAGTAACCGAGCAAGCGCACCAGGGCTTATATTCGCTATCGAATAGTTCCAGCTTTCCGCTCGTTTTTTTGCCGCAACTTTTATAGGTAGGTAATATGAGAGACCGCGTAGGAAATCAAGGTGGGCCGGAGCGTTTTTTTTCCACCGACCAGATGAGTTGTACAGAGTAGTAATGTGCAATGCTCCGGAGCTGCGGTCTCTTAAAACGAAGGGATCTCAAAAGCTCCGAAACTTTGTGGGTTACTCGGAGCATCGAAAAAATGAACTCCGAAGCTTGAAGCTTCGAGGAACATCACTAGTGTAACCTCCAGAAATATGAGGCCGAATAAATCGAGTTTTTGAAAGAAAGATTGCGAAACAATTTGCTGCTTTTAGCTTTTTGGCTAAAAAATGAGCAATACAGGACTTGACATGTAAGCATCAGTACCTCATTGTCTGACGTGCTGTGTTACATCATCGCTGGACAGTGATACATACATTACCACTCATATTTATAATGCGTCATATTTTTGAAACATTAACACAACGGGAGTTGTGACGCTAGCATAGATATAGGCTTATGTGATGTTCTTACCCTCAAATCACGAGCTCCGTAGCTCCGGCCATTTAAAAGGAGGGAGTTTTTAAGCACAGAATCTTCGGTGGTTACTCCGTAGCTTTAAAAAACTGAGCTCCGGAGCCCGGAGCTCCAGGAAACATTCTTAGTATAGATATAAGTTTATGCATACGTATAAGCTCGGCAGGGATATTACCTCCGGGGGCCCTCTGGGGCGGCCTTATCCCGGCATCCATCAGGTGCGGCCACCTATTACTCAGCTCATCTCCCGATCCGGCTCGGCTCCATAGATCACTGTCCCCGTTTTTTTTATCGCGCAAGGCATATAGCTAGGAGTTCTTTCCCGCTAGAGGATGCGGGGAGTCGAGGAGAGTCGGAGCTAATTTGCTCGCCACTTTTCCTATCCGCCACCGACTTATACTTACTTCTCCTCTGCCACACCGCCGCCCCTTAAGCCAGGTGGAGAGGGATGGGTAGAACGGCTCCATTTTGGAGATCGCCGGAATATTCCCCCATCTATTCTCGGCAGCCGGGTGTCATGACGGGGGCTCCCCCGGCCCTCCCCCTTCAATTTCAATCTGCCAGGTTTCTTTCCCTTCTGATACTGAATCTTGAACCCAATAAGCTTTTTTTGCCGCCATTTTCAGGAATCCCCCGTTTTAACTTTTGGTTTTTCGAATAGGTTTTTTTTCCCGCTCTTATAGTTGTTATATTGTTTTTCTTGTATGGTCATTACCTCGTGCGAATACAGAGAATCAAAATTGAAATTTCGTTTTAATGCACTAAATAAGGTGTTTTTTCTTTTTTTTATTTTTTTCCACTTTTATCTTTTTAATCGTTTTTTTTTGTTTGAAAATGTGCTTTAAATAAATAAATATCATTTATTTTATTAATTTTCAAAATAAAGCAACTTCTTTTAGATATTTAATCCAATATATTTAACCTTCGATTCTTAGATTTGTTTTATGCACTTTTTATTAACTAATATTTATTACTTCCAGAGTGTAGCCTATAAAGACGTGAGCTAAAAAAACTTGAGTCACTTTATCTCGCCCACGTAAGAAAGGAGCAAGTTTATTGGAAAATCACATCAACGATTATATCTGCAATTCTAACTCTAATTCAACTAAAAAACTGATGTAACCTGGGTATCAAATGATTCCTACGTTGGCCAAGATAATTTAATTTAGTTATTTGCAATTTTTTGTTTTGGCTTTTAATTTTTTGAAATTTTAAAAGACATTGTTTAAACTTTGCTTCAATGCGGCTTGAGATTTAATCTAGAGGTTGAAATTTTTAAGTTTTAAATACTGATTATTTACACTAAGCATAGGTAATATTTTATCTTTTATTTTATTGTACAAAAGAACACTTAACACTATATCTTGGGTCGACATAGTAGCCGATTGTCTAAACCTGTAAAGCCAAATTGCTTTGATACTAAAAAAACACACAACTTCTTTGAGTAGTATCATGCTGTTTTATTTCCCTGCTCTTGCATTCCTACCAGGTTTATGCTGATACAAATATGTTTCCGTTTTTTTTTGTTTTTTAAGCCACACCGCGAATTCTGAAAATGCTCTATCGTGTAAATATCACTAAGTTGCGCGATAAACCGTTGTTTTACAATAAAGTTTATTAAACTTTAGATAGGATCTGTATGCTATGTTCATTATAAAACTCAGAATAAAATTAGAATTTTAATCTTGAGCATGCTTTCTAAAATCATTTATTAAATTTTTTAATATTTGTAAATTAATGATGAACATGACATGGTATACTTGAAAAAAAACTTTTGTGATTACCACTTTTTTGCACAAAATTCTTACAATATTTAATCCTCTGTTTGGTTTCAATGTTTTATAATATGCTTTCAATAAAAAGTGCAAAAGTTTTAATTGGTATGTAAGTATTTTATTAATTACTAAGTAATTATTAAGTAATTTTTTTAAAAGAGTAAAAAATATTGAATTTTACAAAACTTAAAAAAATGCTAGGTTTTTTTTTAATAATTTTAAAACAATTTTTTTAATTCTTACTTATGATAAAAACTAAAAAAAGTGTGCGATAAATCTTTGTACAACTCATCCAGGAACTCCGGTATTCTTTTTATAGTTACAGCGAATTCTTTTTGATTTTATGATAAAATAACGATTATGTATACTGCAGTGCTAAATTTATATTTACTGTGTTACTATACTGTACCTACCTGCTTATTAAACATTACCAATTAAAACAACCCGAAATACGCTGTATGTATCCTAATTCTATTATGTGAATATTCAGGTTTTACCACAATTTAGTGATTTCTTGTAAATTACTGTTTGTGTTTGTGTTTGTGTGTGTGTGTGTGTGTGTGTGTGTGTGTGTGTGTGTGTGTGTGTGTGTGTGTGTGTGTGTGTGTGTGTGTGTGTGTGTGTGTGTGTGTGTGTGTGTGTGTGTGTGTGTGTGTGTGTGTGTGTGTGTGTGTGTGTGTGTGTGTGTGTGTGTGTGTGTGTGTGTGTGTGTGTGTGTGTGTGTGTGTGCGCATGTGTGTGTGTGTGTGTGCATATTTTTGTACATGTGGCTGGCTTTTCGATTTGGCTGAACGACTTTCTCGTTGTACCGTTTTAAAAAGGACATTTATTTAGTAATAATTGTTTTTACTGAAATTTTTAAGAAAAGCGAACCACTAATGTGAATTTTGAGTGTATTTTTTGAAAACAAAAAATGTTGCATATATAATTTTTTCACATCTATTGAAAGTCTTTAATTATAACTAATGTTAAGATGTATTTTATGCGAAGCTTATTGTATAATTATTTCTATTTTTTTGATAACCCCTTAACCTTATTAGAATTTGTTAATCGCTTCACTAATTGACCCAACTGATGGTCCTGTTTGGCGACTTACGATTCTGCCATACTGACAGTGCATATGAATAGTGTTTTGTTTGCTGTTTTTCTCTATAGTATTTTTGTCTGTGATAATAAGATTGGGAAACAGTTATTAAAACAAAAGGGTGGATCGCTTCGCTTTATAACCAATGTTCCAGCAAATCGTTCATATGACGTTTGCATAAATCATTATTTCCGTTTTATTTTCGATCAACATGCTTCGTTTTCGTGTAAAGACTATAATTGAGTTTTATTTTCGCAAACACCCTCGTTGAACTTGTACACCGGTAAAGCCGGCCTAATTTTGTCCGAAGACAGCTAGTTTTCCACTAGCGTCGGTTATATCGTCGTTTACTCTAACATAAAGAGTCACAATCCGTTTAATTTCAGCGTAACTCTGACTCATAAGGTTGACAGTATATGTGTATTAAAAGATAAAAAGACTCACAGTTACGGGTATTTTATGCCACTTCTGACTCATTGTGTCACAGTGACGACGGTATGTAAGTCGACTCGGGTGGCGATCAGTAGGGGGGTACCTGTCAGGTTCCCTCTGGGCTCACATGTGTCCATTAATCAGGGCTTCCCATCTTTGCCCGCGGATTCCACCTTGCCGTGATTTATGCAAGCGAAAGGGGGAAAAGCCTTTAAGTGACTCTCCCTATCATCTGTCCCGGTTCCCACCGCTCGTAGTCCCGCGCCCCTCCGGGAAGGCCGACATACCTTAGCTAAGACTCCCGGGGATCTGGGGGGTCAGTTGGCGCGTGGACTCTATACAAAAATACGCAAGCCCGGGCGAATTTAACGTCGACCCGGAGGTGTTCATTACCGTCTTTTTTTTCTACCGTTTCTTTTTGAAGCGAATTCTGGCGCGAAACGCCCCTTGTTTCGAACAATCCGCAACTTTGCTCGGCCTGAATTTTTAGCTTTGCAACTGTGAAACCGGCGGAAAATACGGCTAATTATAAAAATCGGTTATTTTAAAAATTACAGTAAGACTATTCAAATTTTTAATTAAAACACGTAGAATGTATAAATCAATAGTATTTTTTATAAAGATTTATACACTTTTTATGAAAATAAATTCGGTTTTTAATAGCTTATTTTTTTAAACTCTTTTAATTACTTTATTTTTTTGCTTTTTTCTATTAAAAAAAATTTGGTCCAGTTTGTTATTATATGTTGTGTAATTTGTATATATAAGCACATCGTAGTTAATTACGACGTGTCAATGCTATTAGATCTGTTTGTATTTCATCCAAAGTGTTCAAAAGACAAAATCAAAAAATTATAATTTAGATAAATAAGATATTTTTTTGATTTTCGGAGTATTTTTAATTTTTCAACAAAAACACGAAATAGAAACACTTGTCAAAATATAAAAAAATAACTTTTATATCGCTTAAAATAAAATTTTTGATTTTTGCTTTTGGAGACTTTACACAGAGTATATTTACAAGACTTCAAAAAATGTTTAATTTAGAAAACTAACCTAAAATTTACAAATCTAAAAGCTCAACTATATTAATTTTACTTAATATTCCGTTGTTTTATTTTGGAATAATATTTTAAAAATAGTTTCGTAATTGTATTGTGTCATTTTTAGATTGAATATAAGGCTTATTATTTTTATTATTCTAACTATTACACCAAACAAAACTTAATTAGGCTAGGTTTTTAACGCATCGCAATATCTTTTGAGTTTAGTCCTGTTTTAAGGTTTATTTAAAAATTAAATGCACCTTGTCAAGCTCTAAAGACAATAAAAACTTAAATAGACTATTCTTACTTTGTCAATTATTTTATATAATAAGGTACGTATCGTCTGGATACACTATTTGTTTAAAATGCGTTTGGAACTTTTATTTTTATGGTAAATTAGTGTTTTAAACTAAATAAACGTACGTGAAGCTAGTTGGTAGGTTTTATCACTGATTCTTGTGTTGCACACTATTCTTCTAAATTATTAATTATTTATTGTATATATTTGCTCCATTAAATTAAGTTCACAAATGCTTAAAGCCATAGATACAGCCTGCTTATAATTTAACTTAATTAAAAAAAACCACCCGGCGTCTTGGCGTGTAATGTATTCTACTTTTATAATGTGTATGCCGCGTGCTAAAACTGTTAATCGCTAACTTTTGGCACTGACGTTTTTCCTTTTTAGATCCCGATCACTAATGGTATAGCAAAGGCTGCCTCGAACGCGGGTACAGGGTTCCTACCGTTTTCAAAAGTCTTCCATAGAAAAGGGACTCCAGCTTTAAATTCCCGTTGTAAACTTCTCGCTTGCCGAATCTTGCCTCCTTTCAATCCTGCGTTAGACTATTTGTAAGGAAATATGAGCGTGGAAGTGGTCATTCCTCTCGGTGGGGACTTGATAAAGTGCGAAAACGGCATGAAAATCGATCCGTCGACTTGCCACCAGCCGGCCGACACCACTACCCCCGACTGTTTGGTCAACGGCGACGGTGAGACCCCCAAACCGGCCGCTGGAAAATCAAGCGGACCAATCAACGCCGGGGAATCCAACGGATTTTTCGGCGAACACGCTCTCAAAGGTCACGTGGAGAAGCTGAAGGCCAATTGCGACGCGGCCTCCTTCTCTTCGGTGAGCGGCGGTGGCGGCGGCGGGGTGACGGACCTCCTGCGGAAATTCAAATGCGAAGAGTGCGGAAAGGCATTTAAGTTCAAGCACCACCTCAAGGAGCACATGCGCATTCACAGCGGGGAAAAGCCATTCGAATGCCCCCACTGCCACAAGCGATTCTCCCATTCCGGTTCATACAGTTCCCACATGAGCAGCAAAAAGTGCATGCTCAACCTCGGACTCATCGACTCCGTGGGTGTGAGGGCCTCGGCACCGGCTGTGCCGACCGAAGCCACGCCTTTTTCAGTGGCCACGCCCACCACGGCCACGGCTCTCAATGGCGGGGACCCGGCAGCCGTGTACCAGAACTTTTTCCAGCAGCTCAAGTACCAGCAAGCCTTGGGCGGGGCCTCGTTCCCCGGCCTCCTGGGTGGGAGTTCGGCGACCGCCGGGTTCATGCGCGGATTGGACAACCCCTTCCTCCAGCAGTTGGCCGCAGCCAATCGAAACATTTTCGGGGGACTGGGAGGCGGAACTCTGGGCTCCTCCGGCCTCTTCCCGCCCAACCCCTTCCTGGCGAATTACCAACAGCTGCTGGCGCAAACGCTGCAGCAGAGCTGCAAACAGCCGCCAACCCTCCTCAACAACTACTTTTCCTCATCAAGCCCAGCAGACAGCGGTAAGGCGCCGCCAGCTCAAGTGTCCCCGACGGATAACCCGCTCAAGAAGGCGGAGAATGACGCTGAAAGTCAGCCAAAGAAGCCCAAGCTGGAAGAAACCGACAGCGAAAAATCCACGATCCAAGAAAATCCCGCCGCCTCGCAGTCGACGTCCGAGAAGAAAGAAAAAGTGCCCGATTCTGCAACCGAAAAACAAGAGGCGACCGCCACCACTTCTGAAAAAAAATCGAAAGCTAGCGATCTAGGCTTAGACGAGTCCATGGACGCGGAGAGGGAAGGTGCAGGAGAGGAATGGCGACCACTCCGCTCCAGATCTTTCCTGACGGACGCCCAAGTGGCCACTCTCCAAGCCCAATTTCGTCGCAACCCCTTTCCCAGCAAGTACGACCTGAGCGCCATGGCGCAGAAAATCGGAGTGAACAAGCGGGTGGTCCAGGTCTGGTTCCAGAACACGCGGGCCAAAGAGCGCCGCTACCACCGACTCTCCTCCTCCGCGGCCCACCACCAGCACAGCGGGGGGAGCGGCGGCTTTCCTGGGGGGTTCTCAGCCCGACCCGGCCTAACCCCGGTCGGCCCTGTACCGTTCTTGAACCGGCTGGCGCCCGCCTGGCCGCTCAACAGCAATGCCGCTCAGTTCCTCAAGTTCCAGAGCGGCGGCAACGTCTTAAATCACCAGCCCACGGGAGCAGCTGCAGAGCCGGCGGTGGCTCTTTCCACCAGCGGGGAAGAGCGGCAAGAAAAACAAAGTGCGGAGGAGAACGGGAGTGCCCAGCGGGAAGAAAGTGACCAGCCGCTAGATTTGTCCACCACCCGCTCCGTGGAGCCCCCGGACCGCGACGAGCGCCTTCCTAACAGTCCAATCAGCGCCAAGTCCGAGCAAATGACGTCAAGTGACGCGATGGGGGCGGACTTGGGCCGGGATAGCCGCTCCGAACCGCTCATGAACGCCGACGATCTGCTCGGGTTCGTGCAGCGGGAGGGAAATTTTGTTCGCGATACCTTGCGCAACGCCCTCGCCGACGGAAATAACCCGCAATCCGACACCAATTCCGAAGCCTCCGACGTCAGCGGTAGCGGCATCTGGGGCGCCAACTCAATGATCACCAAGCCGCTTTTCCTCTCCAACTATTCCTCCATGCTGGGAAACGAACTGGCGTCACTAAAACAAGCGCTGGAGGTAATAGAGAGTATTCATTTATTTTTATTTATTTGCACCAAATCAATATAAAATCGCGACGGTCATTCTTAACGTTACATGGCTAAATTTTTTTTCTTCGCAAATACAAAAAATGCTACCATTTTAGGATTTTTGCCGAAATTAATAAGCTGATGTTTTTTTTATAATTAAATTAACAAATAAATTTTTAAATAATTATGGTGCTGTTTTCATGAAAACAAAAAACATTGTTTTGGTACCAAAAAGAAAAATTAAAACAATTTCGTAATAAAAAAACTGTTTAGAAAGAAAAAAAGTAATTTCAAAATTATTAAAAAAAAAAAATTAAAACCTAGACAATAAAAGTGTTACATCAGTATGCAGGTAAAATTGCAATAATAGATTTTTTTATATATGAACACTTCGTTGGTAAATCATAATCAATTTTTTCGCCAGTACTCTTTATGTTTTTTAAAATTGTAATATTTTAACTAGTGATGTTACCCCGAGCTCCGCCCTATTTTTGTACTAATTTTATGAATAATTAAAATAGTGATGCTATAAATTATTTTGTCAAAATTTTTTTGTTAACTAAATTGCTTTAAAAACTTATTTAAAATAATAAAAATAGTCTTAGAAATGTAGATAGAATTTAAATGTATTTCAAGCTCAAATAAGCTTAAAATCGCTTGTTTTAGGGGCAGAGTTCCGGAACTCCGGAGCTTTCGCCGCTTTAAATGGCCGGAACTCCGGAACATGACCTTGGAGGGTAGGAACAATTTTTACCCGTAATTTAATGATCCGAATTCCTGCGAATATAAATTTAATTTTTGCCGTTTAAATAAGTGATCGAAAGTATATTTTTCCTTAAATTATATTTTAAGTTATCTTAGTTAAAGTTAAAAATTCTTCAAGCTGAAATTAAGGACGTAACCGCTCGTCGTCAGGAAGAAATAAAGAATGAACACGCGAGAATAAAAATAATAAAAAAAAGTTTTCAGAGATGATGTAACCAATTATTATTAAGTAGCGTCAGGTGTTTTTCTCCACGTGATATTTTCTCGACAAACGAGTGGTTATTTTACCACTTAGTTATTTTCACCCTGATGGAATTCATCTTTAGTTTTGAAAAATTTAGTTTTTAAAATATAATATGATGGTAATCCAATCTAATTTCCTTTGGCTCTATAGGCACCTTGCACTAAAACGCAGTTTATACATGAAGTATGCAATATACATAAGTGTCACCATAATGGATAATTACCGTACTCCTACTTATCTTTTCGTAGTATGCAGAGCAACCGATAGAAAGCGCGCGAAATTACCGTATCTCCTACTTATCTTTTCGTAGTATGCAGATCAACCGATAGAAAGCGCGCGAAATTTCGATCGGTTGATCTGCATACTACAAAAGATAAGTAGGAGTACGGTTATTATCCATTATGGTGACGCTTATGTATATTGCATAGTTTCATGTATAAACCGAGTTCCAGTGCAAGGTGTCTATTGACTCTAAATATATAATCATATTCAAAATTAACGCTCGTCTAATTTTTTTTCGAATAAAACATATTTCATAATAAATTATATGTAGACATAAATAAACGTGAAAAATATACTAATACCCTGTCAAAAACGTTCGTCTTTAATTGGAACGCTCGTCTCTAATTGTATCTTGTTTTTAAACAGCAGAACGGAAACGCGGACTTCGATTTCGACATGAGTTCCGACGGAGGCGACGAAGGCAGCGCCAAAAGACGAAAAAGCTGGAAACATCACAAGCTGGAGGAGGAAGGACTTTACGCCTGCGACCAATGTGACAAAATGTTTGGCAAACAGAGTTCCCTGGCTAGGCACAAATACGAACATTCAGGTTCGTTTGTTTGTTTGTTCGCTTTTCCTTTTGTTTGTTCAAATTAATAGATAAAAAGATGCGTAATAAATCAGGTTTTAACACTGCTTTCCAAGCCGTTCGGATACAAAATTGGGTGATCTGGGATCGGTCCACTGAAAGGCGGTTACTTTATCCGCGGCTTGAACCAATCAGCAGGCGAAAATACAAAAAAGGCGCAAATTTCAATGCGTTATTATTGGCAGACGCGGGATCAATTTAGCTGCGGAAAATCCAACTGCTTTTTAGTTAATTCTACTCAGATTTCCGGTGTTTTACCAGGATAACATACAACTCAGGTTTTTGTTAAGATATTATCTCAGACTATATTTGTTCCCTGGTGTTTTTGAGTACGCGCTATCATCACTGATTTGAGATTTAAGGAACACGGAACTGAAAATAACCAATTTTGGAGCTCTAAAATATGAACTGGAGTCCTCCTTTTGAATTGAACTCTAAACAAGTTGTGAGTGTAAAACTATTAAAGGCTCCAAGTTTTCAGTTTAATTTATTCTGTAATAAAAAATTCAATAAAAAAATAAGTTCATTTATTGTTGCTCCAAATGTTTTGTTTACGTTTTAAAGTTCCTGTAGACTGCCGTCAAAATGCTTTTATCTGTCTATATCTGGATCTTAAGTATTTTTAATTGTCTCGCAATACGTGTACATGAGAAGAAACTGAACAACTAACCCGCAATGTAACCTCCATAATATGTCTCTTGTTTAACCCGGTAAGAACGGCTTTTGAATCTGCCTCCGGAAGACTGGAGGCAGGTAGGAAGAAGGTAAACTGTCCCGGAGGCAGGTAAGAGGCATGGTGGAGGCAGGTAGGAGACAGAGTGGAGGCAGGTAAAACTGCCTTGGAGGCAGGTAGGAGGCGAGTGGCCCTGTCTCCTATGTGAAGCATATACAGGTTGGGAGGCAGGTAGGAGGCAGCCAAAACTGCCTTGGAGGCAGGTAGGAGGCAGATAGGAGGCAGGTAAGAGGCAGCGAAATTTCCTATGAAGGCAGGTAGAAGGCAGGTAAAAACCGTTATTCCCAATTCAGGCACCCCGTCCTTAGCGGGTTAATATATAACGAAGCACAAGCTTTTTTCTGTCCCGGAGGCAGCATCCGTCTTGCTGTCTGTCTTCAAGATATATTTTTTGTTATTTACTTACCTTTTACCACCTGCTATTCTTATCTGGTTTTAACCAGTCGTAACCTTACCATGTTAATAAATCAGCACGAATTCTTCGTGATGATTAAATTCTGTCAGGACCGTCTATGGGTCTCCATTCTTGAAAATTAAATTTTCTGTTGTTATACAAATTTTTGCTTTAGGCCAGCGCCCGTACAAGTGCGACGTGTGTGACAAAGCGTTCAAACACAAGCACCATCTCACAGAGCACAAGCGACTCCACAGCGGGGAAAAACCATTCCAATGTGACAAGTGCATGAAGCGATTCTCCCACTCCGGCTCCTACTCCCAACATATGAATCATCGCTATTCCTACTGTAAACCGTACAGGGATTAAAAAAACCTTCTTTCTTAGGACAACAAACGAAACAGGTTTTGTAAGAAGAAACTCAGTTTTTTTCCGCCAAAGCGTCGCTTTCATGTATTTTTTTGGCAAATTTGCCCAAAGCTTTAGGGAGGAAATGGTTAATTGTGTTTAAAGTTAAATTTATTTAGTTTTTGATAGAAATTAAATATTTTTTTGATTTGGTACAAAACGTTTTAGCAATTGCCATTATGTTCTAATAAAATCTTGGAAAAATTCAAATAAAACATATAAAACATTAATTTTGTTATATATCTAGAATTTTATTTTAGCTGTGGTTTTCGTATTTTCTTTATAATTTTTTTTAAATTCTAAACACTCCCAGCTGTTTATTGTTGCATTTTAACGTAATTAACGAGTCCTAAAAATATGTGTAATTAAAAGAACAAGTAAGAATAACGTTTTGTATTAAAATTCCATTTATTTTTAAATATTGTCTTATATGTATTCCTGTATTTTTACCTACACCACACATTGGCACTGTGTAAATAGTTTTTGTCACAAAACGGTATTTTTCAGTCATTTTATGGGTTCTTCCTTATTATAAAAATGGAAAGTCTTCCTGGTTGTCAGCTTGCTAGTATACTTGCCAAGATTCTGAAGTATACACAATGTAATAAAAACTGCAGTTTAAAGCCAAAATCTTGATCGATATTAGCGGGCATTGTTAAATGTTATGTCTTCCACTGATACTAACAGTATACCTGATAAAAAAACAAGTGTATTAATATCTTTATAACAGTGTCAGTTTTGTTTTAAACTCAAAATGATATATTTAATTCTAAGCTTAAATTACAATAAAAATTAAAATTAGTAACATAATCCTTGTTTTGTATTTGATAAAAAATCTCAAAATATTCCAGCAGCATAAACTATGTTTTTCATTAATAAATTCAAATTGATTTATGAAATCTATTAAAACTGTTTTTCAAAAATTCGGAATGTCGAATATATCACTTTATTGACTCTACCAAAAATTTTTTTAAATTTAGTCAAAAGAAATTACTTGATAAAATAAAATTAAAACATTTTTATTAAAAAAACTTGTTTTTTAATCGGTTCACGTGTATTATTTGACCTCAATATTATTTCCCAGTGATTACTGAATAATTTTAGGAAGTCGTTGTTTAAGTGTAGAGTTTTAAGTTTAAAGTTTTACATTTCATATTACGCTTCCCAACCAAATTTTTATGCATAATTGAGCATCTAAAATTTATTGTTATTTCTTGATTTATTCAATATTTGATTTTTCTTATGTTTAAAATTGCTGGTTTCTTAGTTCCTAAGGTTCCATTGACTCTTTCGGTCTTTTGTAATGAATTTATGAGTGAATTGAATAATTATTATTTAAATGGATCATACTGTTAAACTTTTGCAATGATTAATTATATTCATTTTTTATCTAACCAGAAGGCAACAATGTTTTAAAAACCTTACGACAAAAGTTTTTTTTGTTTGCTTTATGATTTTAATTTGTGATGAATTGAAGTGTACTGAAGTTTATTATTTAAAAAATTGTATTTGGAAAAAAGGGTTTAGTGACAAAATGCGTCAACTTGTGTCCACCGATTAAAAACAAATTATTATGCAACAAATTCAGTAATCACTGTTTGTGTATAGAATAAACAATAATATTATTTCTCTAATACCATGACAAAATAAGTCAGAATCATAATAAAATAATAAAATAATAGTAACTGTGACTCTTTTTAACTTTTTAATTAAAAAATTATAAACGTTATGAGTCAGAGTCACGTTGATTTTATAGTGATTGTGACTCTTTATGTCAGAGTACAGAGAATTTGTATCTATCTACCTGTACGTAAAAGTATTCAACAGGCCTATTTATTGCCAAATGTCGCGAGTCTTCGAACAAAAATGATCTTAATGGATATTTAGGTGCTTGCCGTGTAAAGTGTAGTTTTCTTCCTACTTAAATATTTTTTTTTAAATTTGTGTTTAGCAGTTTCAATTTGAGTGTACTTTCTTGTCAGTTTTGTATTTAGAAATCGAACAACAAAATCGGTGCTTCCAACTGTTGTATAGGGTCTTCCTCAGATCAAATTTTTACGAAGTATATGTTATTTTATTTACAGATACGACGGTTATACAGTGATATCAATTTTTAACATTACAAAACATCAGAAGTAGCGAAAATTAATTTGCACAAGTGCATAAAATTCGGCCACTGGAAAACTAAAGATGCCTTGTGCACGTTTGTTTTTGCATTATCTCGTGGATTGTGGTGGTAACAATTATTATTTTATATCCGTTGTGTTTGTTAAGGCTGGTTCATATACTTATGTAAAAACGTCCTTTGGACAAAGTCCAAAGAACGTTTTTACATACGTTTATACGCTGTGTTTGTCTTTTGGACGACGTTTTTACATAAGTATAAGCCAGCCTTTAGTTGAACTTGTAGCTTTCTGTTGTGTTTTTTCTGTATTATGGCAAGCATGTCTGTAATCAAGGTAACAAAAGTCAGTATTATAAAGTCAACGTAATTATATATTCCAAAATCATGAAAGATGAAACTCGTAAAAAATCGCTGTTTATTTTTATAAAAATACCTCATTATTAATTTTAGCGAAAATAAATTTTTTTATTGCTATAAAATAAACAGGGTGTCAAAAATTAAAAATAGTGCAGACCCAAAAGCTTTTGAACCACAAATTTTAGTTTATTTTTGACATATTTGATAATTCTTCTCTACTTGTTAAAAAATAGAGCAATAAATCGCTGAAAGCCATTTTAATATAAAACAAATAGACTAACTTTTTATTTGATTCTTAAAGTCTTTTAACTTACACGTGCTTGTTTGATCGCAATCTACTTTTTGTATAGACTTTTTTTTATTCAGTTTAGATCTGCAAACAACTTTTCGTATAGAAATTTGTTGTAGCGCACTTTTATTTATTTGTGCCGGTGTTAAAAATAGTGTTAGTCGTATCAGAGTTGTAAATTGGCCATCCATGACCCCGACTTTTTATGAAAGAATTTTAATAAATTCGCGAGTTTCCAGTGTCAGGCACAGTAAGCGTGGTATTTGGGCGCTTAGAGCCGAGAGAAGGTAGAGTCCGAAAAACTAGGAGCTTGAGCTTGAAATTAAAATTAAGAAGCATGAAACCGAAAATGTGTGAAGCCATTAAAAACTTAAACAGAAACCAATCTTTAACCTTTGCGGATCACGTTTCTCTATAATTTCACAAAGTTTTTATTTAAAGCTCTAAGTTACCTTACAACCTGCCTTATCAATAGGGCACCGATTGAAATATCTCAGGTTGGGTCGGACCAAGGTCGGACCGATCCGTTAGAAACGTCGGTCATTTTACGATTCTGAGCGGCTCCCAAATAAAGCGTTATCAATTTGTAACAATCGCTTAAGCTTTGATAATCAAATCAGTAGCAGGGCTTTACTGGTTTAGGGAATCATTCCAATAGATCTCCCAGGTGTACATAATTTATTTTTTTTAAATTTTGAAGGTGAAGATGCAGTATTTTAAATGAGAATTTGACATGGATATATTTAGTTTTGTAACTGTGTTAATTGTGTTACATTAAAGAAATTTTTTAATTTAACAATACATGTTTAGCTCAAGGTTGGAACAAGTGAAATCAAAACATTTATATGGAGAAAAAAGGGTTATTTGTAAAGTATTTTGTTAAGCAAGAGTAACAAGTTCAATATTTTTATTTATATCCAGTGATTTAGTCAGTAAAAACTCATATAATTATTATAAATAAGAATTTACTTAATGCCAAAAATAGTTTAAATGCAGGATTTTTATATCTTTCACGCACTTGCTCTGTTTTTGTGTGATATGAAATCATAAGAAATTAAACATTTAAATGTAACTTTTTGTAACTATTTTAAGCTAAACGTATGAGAAGTTTTTTACTGACTTAAAGTTATATTTTGGGCTATGTTTTATGAAATTCTTTTTAGTAACGAAAATAAAAATTCATTTTAAAATATTGTGCTATTTTGTAGGTCTTTTTCTTAATTTATGTTTACAAAGTTCTATTCATTGTAAATGCAAATGTTGCTTTCAATGTTTTATTTGTATATTTCCAAAGTGGATTCTCTGTTGCCAAATGGTTGTTTATCTATGCTTTTTATGTATTTTTTAGAATTTCACCGTTTAATGTACAAGGAGTCAAGTAAAAAATTTGGGTTTATTTGTATTTTAATGATATATTGTTCTTAGCGACAAAAATATATTAAAAAAAAGAGACTGCTTTTTTAAAATTTTTAGATTTACCTGTTGCTTTGTAATATTAATTAAAAGATTACAAAGTTTGCTTTAAAAGATTGATGTTTGTAAAAATTTTGTTTATTTTTGTAATATTTAACAATTTTACGTGGGCTTATTATAGTTGTTGGCGCATTTCGTTTTTATGAATTTTAATGTTGTGACTGTGTTGTACTTCCGTGCTACGTGAGCAATATATTCTTCTAAAGTTAAAAGTTTTGCTATTAAAATTGTGTTATTTTGCGGCATATTCGTAAATCAATAAAATATACAGTAGTTTAACTTTGCAAAATACAGCAAAACAAAACAGCAAAATTTGGAATATTACCCAGTGCAAGTTTCCTGATTAAAGCTGAACCAAACGTAGCTTCTGCAGTTTGCTCACGTGACTCATTTAGACACGCCCACATGACTTTCATGAAGAGAAGTTTTTTCGTTCACACAAGATCAGCAATTTTTAAAAAAATCAATGCGTCTGTGCAAATTTTAATTTATAAATCAAATGTTAAGGTTTCTCCTGATAGTTTTCAGTGCAAAACGTTCAGTAGTAAACCAATTGCAGAAAATGGCAAAAATTACAGTTTTTTTACATAAATGAAAATTATTTGTGAATTGTTATCATTATATTTTAGAATATCCAAATGACAAAACATTCGACAAATTGCAAAAAGCAGGAAACAAATTATGTTTTTGTTTTTAATTTATGTGAATGAAATTTAAAAATTATAAAAAAATATTAAAATTGAAAAATTTGGTTTCATGAGGGTTCGACCTCCTCACACTGTAAGTAGTGTCTAGGTCTTAACCGATTGTGCCACGACACCATCGGAGAATCAAGTTTAAGAACAAATATATAAATAAATGCCCCGTATTAAGTCGAATGTAATTGTTTGATAAAGTGACGTCAGATTCTCGTGATATGAATGGTTCCTTAATGGGGGAAGATTTTTTAATCTAACGAACAACTGTTGCAGCCACGTTGGGTTTACTGTTAGTTACCATATTGTCATTTTTTATTATTACCTCCTACGCACAGTATATTTTTCACAATCCGCATATTTATAAAAAAGTACCAGTCGAAATTATTTAGCCATGTAAATTAAAATTTTTAAGATTCCCTCTAATTTATGAACTTGGTTATAACTCTTTCTGTGTTGGAAAATCGATTGATTCATCTAACGGCCCAAATAAAGTGGTAAAAAATATTACTGCATCGGTGGTGGTGGTATCAAACTGTTTTTCTACGTTAGCTAAATTATGATATTTTGCGATTGCGAACATCATAATTTTTGTATTTAAAGTACATTGTTGGTGTGTGCGAATTTTTTATTTAAAAGGAAGTTTAAAAATTACAATTTTCGTTTATTTATATGTGTGAATGAAGCTTCGAATATTTTGAAGTGATGGAATTTTTTTGTCTTGGGTGCCCGGTAGAGATATTCAAGACCAAAATTATCTACTACTACACAAAAAAATCTTATGATTTATTATTATTATTTAAAGGTGCAGTCCTGTAAATATGGTTAAATATCCAACATATGTTTTTTTATGAATTTTGGTGTAGCCACAGTTAAAAAACACATCCCCCTGTTTTCAACTTTCAAATGTGGTTGAGAACTCCAAACCATGCTATTGTCTTACCAATTTTGTTGTTATGACTTCCTTGCACGAATTTGTAAGTTTTACTTATTATTCTCTGGAAAAGTAAGTTTTCAATCAATCAATCAAAGTTTATTCTAGATAAACAAAATAAAAAAACATCGTGTTTACAAATTACAGTACAGCGAACCGATTACGGCCGCCAAACAGAACTGAGACATGAGACTTTTCACAAAAAATTTTAATTTTTTTAAAATTGTTTTTTATACAATTTAATTTTGTAATAATCAATCTAAGTAAAAATAATATTTTGAAACAACAAATTGTGTGACAACAAAATTTCAGCAACGAGAAAAATTTTTCAGCAATTAAATAGAACTTTTAATTTTATTTAATGTTTAAAAAACAGCTAAAAATCTTATTTCTTAATGATAAAAAATCAAGTAAAATATTTAAGCATTGGTATTATTATTTGTAAATTCATCGTTTTCAGTTTATTTTTTAAAAAGTTCACCGCGCAAGTTCGATAAAAATAGTTTCCAGTTTATCAAGTGGAGTGTCTCACAACGCAGCAAAAATATGTTTCGGCGGAAAAACTTTTTTTCGGCTCATCAGCAACTTATAATGGACCCGAAGAAATAGGCCGACAATTCGTCTTTCGAAAATTTCATTCTTAAAATCGCACCAAAAAAAGACGAGTTTTCCAAAGAGGAGATGTTTAAAAGTCGAGCGTTCCAAGGACGAAATATAAAGACTTAATGTAAATAAATTTTCCGCATACTGTTAAATATTCGTGTGAGTTCGTGTGACTATTTGTGCAACTAACACTGACGTTTATTAACATGCAAATAACAACCGACAACCCAAATAAACTAAAATTCGATTAAATTGTATTATTAATTTTTGTATTTTTGTGAATATTTAAAATAACTATATGTTAATTAGCCAAATAAATGAAAAAAACTAATAAAAAATCTTTTTTTAAAGTTTCTAAACGTTTCTAAACGGTTAAATGTTAAAGTTAAGTTTTACAGATAATACTGATAACGTAATAAATAAACTTCATTTGTTATTTGCTTTGTTCGGGTGCTTTATTTCCGCCTTTGCCACGGGTTCTTCATTTCCGTCATCACGAATAGCGTTGCTGCAAAACCAAGTTGAAAAAAACTCAAATCAACCGATGTTGGGATAAACAATCCTGAATAGTCAGGAAAGCTAAAAAAGCCAAAATATAGTTCCAAAATTTTTCTTTTTTTTTATTTTGCAAAGAATTATGTTTTATATTTTGTTAAACACAAAAATATATTTTAAATTTTATGTATAATGAAATGTGAAGTCGTTTGTTCAAGAATATTTATTATTTGATTCGTTCTTTTAAGGTAGAACGATACAGTTATAAAAATTTCACCAATTTTCCCCAAAACATGTACTCGGGAGTTTTTGGAAGTCCTGATGACGAATTCTACCTCCGTTTTTCAATTCGACCCCCCGGGGGCACTAGAGGGGTTGCGACCCCCCCCCTTTGGGGGCATTCTGACTATATAGCATTATTATATTATATAGCATATAGCAGTTTTACTTCAAAAACACCTCAAAACACGTAGGGTAGTGCATTTAATTTAAGCTTCTACTTGTTGTTCAACGTGTAACTGACAAAAAATTACAGCTTATATGCCAAATGGTATCAAAATGAGCAAAAGCTGGGAAAAAAGTACATTTAATTTCGGCACTTTTTAAAAGGACCCCCTTAATCGAGTGTAAGTGCAGTGCTATGACTCCTACACATTTCAACGTTGTCTTTTAACTATTTACCACTACAATTTAACACCCGACCACTTAATTCAACCCGTTTTCACCTACAGCAATATGTGTGCCGAAATTACACTATTTTATTTTATAACGATTGCTCACCACAGACGCAACGTAGAACCACGGGGACTAAAAATTCGGAAAATAAACTAAATTTTACCAGGAAAGTTAGATTTTTAAACCAATTTATCGCGTAATCATGAAATGCCCATGTTCTAAAAACGAGTAACAATTTTATTTTTTATAAATCACAAGATTTCACATGAAAATATCATTACATAACAAATAAAAATCTCACGACAGTGATCTACATATAATTAGCTCTCACTTGAGCCATTAAACGTCGTATTCCGTCCAGGATTACCAAAGATATAGTCCAAAATCAAAAAAGCCCAATTTGGAAAAGTGCCCAAATTAAATGCACTACCCTAGTTGGGGTTGAATACAGTATTGAGTAATGAACACTTTTTTTAATAAAAAAAAAACATCTTTTGATGTTAAATAATTTGCCCACGGGGAGTCGAACCAAGAGCTCCGGGATTACAGTCTGACGCTCTAACCACTCGGCTACTGCTTCGTCTGGGTCTCTTCATTAAAAGGTGGTTTTAAACGAACGTTTAAAAATGTAGTTTTCCGACGTTAAATCAAAAAAATATAATGAAAGTTTAGTCATTTTATAGGAATTAGTTTGTTCCCAATTTTTAACTCACAAGTTGTACCATAATTCTGAGCCAATTTTTAAGTTTTTAACGAAATCTCTACTATCACTTCTTTTTAATTTTTATTTCAACAATTTTAGCAATAAAACGAAATTAAAAAACTTCAATAGTAGGAATTAGTAGTGAAAATTTTGTGGGCATGTACATTTAGTATATCTAACTTGAGTTAAATTTTTATTAGGTAATAATAACTCTGGTTCTGTTAAATTGGGAAAAACTGTTTTAAAATTAGCCGTTGACATTATTCTACAAAAGTCATCTAAACTGAGATTCATTGGTATTTACAGAGAACCTAGTACTAGTAAAGAAAAAGACAATCTAATATTTGAGCTAATCAGGAACTTGACAGAAAACTTTGTAGGAACCATTGTTTTTACTGGAGATTTCAATCTGCCAGGGGTAGATTGGTGTTCAAATAAAATAACTTCAAACACGCAAAATGAAAATAATTGGTTTGAGTTTCTTATTGAGCTAGGTATGTATCAGCTTGTTTCACAACCAACTCGTGGAAATAATTATCTGGATCTTTTGTTTACAAACGATAGAGAAATTTTCAATAATGTCACTGTTGCGCCCCGCCTTTTCCCAACAAGACACTGCAACTATTTTTTCTGAAATTAAACTCAAATTTTTTGACAGTCCTAAAAATAAGATTCAAAACTACATACCTGATTTTTTAAAAGCAGATTATGATATGCTAAGTTTATACTTATCTACAATCAACTGGAAAATATTATTTGAGGAATGTGGCACAGTAGAAAATGCTTGGCAGAGATTCAAGGATATTTTGTTGTTAGGTATCAATAGACATGTCCCTGGAAAAAAAATATTTACAAACAAAAAAAAATTGTACAATATCCAATACAAATAAGAAAACTACAAAATCAAAAGAAAAAACTTTGGCGTAAGCGTAATATTGATGAAAAATCAAGATCAGAGTACAAAAAAATTTGCAAAGTATACAAAAATAAAGTTAGAGATTTTAACACTAATAAAGAAACAAAAATTTTAAATTCTGGGGGTTTAAACAATTTTTATAAATTTGTTAATAGTAAAATCAAAACAAAAGAAACTATCCCACCAATTAAAAGAGATGATGGGACATTTGTAACTGAAGACTTTGAAAAAGTTGAACTTTTTGGAAATTATTTTGCTTCTGTTTTTACTGATGATGATAATACTTTGCCAAATTTTAATCCACCGAACATTGGAAAGTTGGACAACATGGTATTTACCACAAAAAAGGTATTTAAGGCCCTAAAAAAGCTCCCAAACAAATTGTCTCGAACACCTGACTGTTTTCCAGCTTACTTTTTAAAACGCTTGGCTAAAGTTATTGCTGAACCTTTGGCAATAATCTTTCAGATGTCTTTTGATTTTGGAGAATTACCACTTGATTGGAAAATAGCTTTATTAAACTTACTGTTTAAAAAAGGCACTAAAAGCCTAAAAGAAAATTATCGTCCAATTTCACTTACATCTTTTTCTTGTAAACTAATGGAACAGCTTGTCAAAGAAGAACTGCTTGTCTTTTTCCATATCATTTTGTCAAGGTTTCAACATGGTTTTAAGGCAAAAAGTTCTACAATAACACAGCTGTTGGAAACTTTTAATGAGTGGACGCTAGCACTAAAAGACAAATTTCTAATTGATGTCATTTACTTGGATTTTGCCAAGGCCTTTGACACCGTGTCACATCAAAAATTGTTATATAAGCTAGAAAAATATGGTGTTTCTGGTAAATTTTTAAAATGGATAAAAGAATTTTTAGTTGGGCGGGAAATTAAAGTTGTAATTAATAACTCAGTATCCAAATCATTTCCTGTAAGAAGTTCAGTTCCTCAGGGTTCTGTTTTAGGTCCATTTTTGTTCTTGGTATATATTAATGATATTGTTGATTGTGTTAAGTTCTCACAAATTAGACTCTTTGCAGATGATATAAAGTTGTTTGTAAAATCTTCATCTAAAGATTACCACATTCAAACCTTGAGACTTCAGCAAGATTTAGATAGAATACACAGCTGGTCACAAGACTGGCAACTGCAGTTATCTAATCACAAATGTGAAGTTCTTCATATTCGAAATCATAGCAAAGAGTTAATTTGTAAATATAAGCTTGGTAATAACGTACTTGCAACTACAGAATTGGTGCGTGACCTAGGTGTTTATATATCCCATGATCTGAAATTCTCTAAACACTGTGAAATCACAGCAAAAAAAGCTATGAGAGTGACATCACTAATTTTTAGAACATTCAACTCAAACTCTAGAAATAATTTTCTCAGAGCATATAAGTCCTATGTTAGACCAATTCTGGAGTATGCTAGTGCAGTTTGGAACCCTTATTTACAAAAGGATATAAACATTTTGGAAAAAGTGCAACAAAATTTCACTAGGCGTTTGTTTTATAAATGCAAGTTGTTACCTGTTGGTTATGAACATAGACTGAATTACCTAGGTTTAGAAAGATTAAAGGATCGAAGAGACAAAATTGATTTATATGAGTGCTTTAAAATTATACATTGCTTAAACAATTTGCAAACCAATGATTTTTTTAAGTTTAACCTGCAGCCCACCCGTGGTCATCCATTTAAATTGGCAATGGAAGACTGCCGAATTAATGCAAGGAAATTTTCTTTTGCAAATAGGGTTGTTACACCTTGGAACAATCTACTCCCATCTCAAGTAACTGTCGATTCTTTGGATGCATTCAAGAAGAGTTTTGGAACTGACTTAAATAAGCGCTCTTTTTGAGCCTTTAAAGTCATATCAGATAGCTATGTTCATTGATAATTAGTTACAATTGTGATTCATATTGGCGGCAATTAAGTCGCAGATTTGATGTTGTTGATGAAAAAAAAAAAAAAAGAAAAAAATAGAAAAAGAAAAAATAAACACAATGAAATGATGAAAACAGAAGAATTAAACTATGCATAAACTATGCTTAGTATGATATTAATTCTGTTATCTGATCATTAAAAATAAAAATAAAAATGCCTTTTTTCAACTATGCATATCTCGGCATGGAAAAGTCCACCAACAGTGTTAAGGATACCGAACTGACCGGAAAAAAATACCCTTTCTCTCAACATATAGTTTGCTTCTGTCCGCTGAACACGGCACGAGTTATACACGAAAACCGACAGGGTATTTTAACTGTATCGTTCCACCTTAAGCAGAAGAGTTCTCAACGTACGTAATTTGCGAAAAAAAACGCGTACAAATTTTCGAAGCGCGCTGCTACTTGCACAAGTCCGCTTCGTTTCAGTCCCGCTTTGTTTCAGTCCTTCTTGTTTTATTCCTGGCGGAAAATGCGTTCATAAACTAGTTCCTACTACGTTGCTTCGTTTTAGTCCCTCTTTGTTTTAGTCCCACTTCGTTTCAGTTTCGGAAAAAACGCTGCGAGTTTTATTTCAGTCCCACTACATTTCAGTCCTGACAAAAAATCCGATCAAATTCTAATGTCATAGCGCAAGTAATTTTGCCGCAATATTTGCTTTTATATAAAGACCTTTGTACTACAATTATATAAGCTTATTTGATTCATTTTACATTGATTTAAGAATTTTAGGATTTTTTTATTTATTTAAACTATTTTTAGTTTTTTGGCCCGTTTATTTTATTGTAATTAAAGGAGCACTGTCACAATTCAAATTTCTATAAGGTCCTGAATGGACTGGTCTTTTAATACAAAACCTTAATCTTAATCTACGTCAAATTAAATATTTTGGTTTCTCCAGCCTGACCAATTCTACAACATTTATAAATTTTAATTCAATCGGTTCAGTAACAAAAGAGTTGTATGATCCGGGCGTTATAGGAATTTTATTTGTGGTATTACTCCTTTAAAATTCAAACAATAAATTTGGAAATACTTTTGTATTTTATTTTTTTGGAAAGTTTTATATTGATATTAGGAAATTCGTTTATTTTATTTATGCAACAATTTTATTATTATCGCAGCCATATAACCCAAGAAAACAATAAATTCAGAAACTATTATCTAAAACATAAAAACGTTAATAAAATATTTTTTCATTTAATTTGCTTTTATGCTTTTATACTTTGATACTACTACTGCTCTATTTTAACTTTTAATCCTACCAAAGATTTATTTCATAAAACACTGCGTTTTTTTACTAATATTAGAAAACTTTCTTTTATAAAAAGTGTCTAATTTGAATTTTATATTTTGGCTTTTTGATACCAAGTCTTACAACATTTCCAAGCTTTAGCATGAACGGCTGAGTGAGTATTAAAGTGAAGTTTTATATTCGAGCGATTTGGAAATTGATTCGTGAAACTACTCATTTAACCTTTTTTTAATTTATAAATGACAATCTGTCCGTGGCGAGTATTAAGCCTAGTTCATACTTCGCCAAAGTTATTTAAAAGACAACTAAACAGGCTTTTACGTGATCTATTTCACGCTATATTTAATTTTTCATGAACTTTCTAGTGAATTTTAGTTTTTTGTATAATTTTAAACAAATTTTCGACCTAAAGTTTTTTATAATTTGCAAAAAAAATTTTTTAAAAAAAAGCAAAAGAGTTTTGACATGCCAGAGTAAAAAAAAACAAATTAGAAAGATTTCAGTTTTTGAAACTTTTATAATTGAAATTGAACCATAGCGCCGTTTAAGATTTTTTCACCATAAATAATAGTTTTTTTTATTTATGTCAAAAATAGAAATTTTAGGTAATATAAAAATATTAGTTTTAGTTATGGTATGGTTTTTACTCGGTTATGGTGCTGATTTCAAAAATATTACTTTGGATTAAGATTCTAAATGATTATACCCCCCAAATTTAAAAAAAAATGTAATTTTATAGATTTTTTATTTTAGGTGTCGTGTTTATACTCGATCAATTTTAACCCAATTCACCCAATGGTACTATTTTCACAACCCACATAAACCCCCGAGATTTTTACAAGTTAATTTAAATTAGTGATATTCTCGGGTCTCCACTTTTAGCAGCTCCGGAACAACCGCGGGAACCTTATTTTGAAATAAACTAACTTTATGAATAATTAAAGAGTGATGCCATAGATTATTTTGTTAAAATTTTTTTATAAATAAATTTTTTTCCCAACTTATTTAAAACGCTAAGAATAGTCATAAAAATGCAGATAGAGTAATTTTAAATCTATTGTCTCAAGATTCAATAAGCTTCAAATCGCTTAATCAAAGGGAGAGCTTTGGAGTTCCGGAACTCCCTTCCCGGAGCTCCAGAGCATGATATTGGAGGGTAAGAACATCCACTAAATTAGATTTCATCGTGTTGATACTCACATAAAAGCTGTCGGCAAGTTGATGTCAATTAATCAAATTTAACCGAATCACCCATTGTTTATCTTTTATAACCCACTATGTGCCTCCCAAAATTTTCAGCGGGTTGTTGTTAGAAGTTTATTTAAAATATTATCGTGTTTATACTCTTAAAAAAGCTCTCGAAATATTTTAAAAATGTTTAAAATAATGATCATATAACAGAACTAATATTTTACTGTGCATAGTCTAGGCATAGTTTAATTCTACTGTTTCATCATTTCATTTTTCTTTTCTTTTTTTTTTTCTTTTTTCTTTTCTTTTTTTCTTTTCTTTTTTTATCAACAACATCAAATTTGCAGCTTAATCGCCGCCAACATAAACTATAATTCTAACAAAATATCAACATAGCTATCTGAAATAACTTTAAAGGCTCAAAAAAGCGCTTATTTAAGTCGGTTTTAAAATTTTTCTTGAATGCATCCAAAGAATCGACAGTTACTTGAGACGGGAGTAGATTGTTCTAAGGTGTAACCACCCTATTTGCAACAGAAAATTTCCTTGCATTAATTCGACTTTTTTCAACAGCCAATTTAAAGGGATAACCACGGGTGGGCTAAAAAAATCATTGGCTTCAAATTGTTTAAGCTATGTATAATTTTAAAGCACTCATATAAATCGGTTTTGTCTCTTCGGTTTTTTAATCTTTCTAAACCTAGGTAATCCAGCCTTTCATAACCAACAGGTAACAACATGCATTCATAAAACAACCTCCTAACGAAATGTTGTTGCACTTTTTCCAAAATGTTTATATCTTTTTGTAAATAAGAGTTCCAAACTGCACTAGCGTACTCCAGAATTGGTCTAACATAGGACTTATACCCTCTGAGAAGATTATTTCTAGAGTTTGAATTGAATGTTCAAAAATTAGTGATGTCACTTTCATTGCTTTTTTTGCTGTAATTTCACAGTGTTTAGAGAATTTCATATCATGAGATATATAAACACATAGGTCACGCACCAATTCTGCAGTTGCAAGTACATTATCACCAAGCTTAAATTTACAAATAAAGTTTTTGCTATGATTTCGAATATGACGAACTTCACAATTATGATTTGACCAGATTTGCAATTACCAGTCCAGCTGTATATTCTATATAAATTTTCTTGAAGTCTTTAGATAAAGATTTTTCAAACATCCTTATATCATCTGTAAAGAGCCTAATTTTTGAGCACTTAATACAATCAACAATATCACTTATATATGCAAAGCTACATAAAAATCCTTACAAATATAGATTTATTGCTGGATATCGACAATGTACTACAAAATTATGTAATATAACAGCTGGAACAATTTTAAAACAGTTGCAAAAACATTTTGAAAAAGATTGTGGAACAATAAAGTACAGAACAGGAATGAATGTTTATCGGTCAATAGAAGGAAGTCTTCAGTTTATAAATGCAATTCAAACTATCAAAACAGTTAAAGAAATTATAACAACAGACTTTAGTACATTATATACCAGTTTACCTCACAATGTCATTAAAGAAAACATATTCATGCTCATTGACTTACTGTTTAAAAACTCAGGAAAATCGTATTTGATTATAAATTCTGTAACAAAAAATGTTAGTTTTTCAATGAAGTCTCAGAAAACTTAATCACTTACAATAAAGCGGAAATAAAATCGTTAATTGAATTTGTTATAGACAGTGCTTATGTTAAATTTGCAGGGTTTATTTTTAAACAAAATAGCGGAATACCCATGGGAACAAATTGCTGTCCATTAATAGCTGATCCGACTTTGTCAATGTTGGAATATAGATTTATGAAAGACACTAAAAATAAAGCTCTCACCAGAAAGCTTAAATGTGTATGGAGATATATGGATGATTTATGTGCAATAAATGTTCCAGAATTTATGGAAATTTGCAAAGCAATATATCCAGTACAGTTACCACTTAGTAAAACAAATGTCAATCACAATCAATGTGCTTATTTGGTTATTAACTTGGAAATAATTTTTAAAAAAAAATCTTAAAACCCAAGTCTACAATAAAACAAACGATTTTAACATTTTAGTAGTTAGATATATTGATTACAGTAGTAATACATCAGAATCTATTGGTCTTAATACTTTTTATTCCCATTTGATCAGAATTGCAAGACTCAGCAGTGATTTAAATGGATTTACAATACAAATCAAAGAGCTTTATAATACATTCAAGAATAAACAGTTTCCCAAAAAACTACTTATTAAAATATTTCTCAAGTTTTCTCAACAATACCGACCTATGTTAAATAAATTCCCACTTATAAACAATAAACTAATAGAAAAATATCTTCGTAATACAATTTATTTTAATATTCACGCCTGTTGCAATATAGATTGTTTCTATGTTTGAAATTTAGCTGGTTATTGCAGATATTATGTTTTCAGACTTGGCTGCACCTGTTAATCCCAGGAGCTATTTAACTACATCTGGAGAAATTTAGCACCCCCCGCTCCAGCCATGGGTATTGCAAATTTAGCTTATTATTATAGTTTTATCTGTTTGCAGTCTTTGCGCTGCACCTGGTCAATCCCAGGATGTTTATTTTTGCAGTAGTTAACTGCATCTGGAGTAATCCGGAATGTTTATTAAAAGTGTTTTGTTATTTGTTTTGTCGAAAAAGCAGTTTTTGTGCTGCACCTGGTTATTTCCAGGATGTTTATTTTTGCAGTAGTTAACTGCATCTGGAGTAATCCAGAATTTGTATTAAAATTGTTTGTTATTATGTTTTATTTGTTTAGCAGTCTTCGTGCTACACCTGGTTAAATTTTCGTAGTATTGCAGTAATGTCTTTTTTATAATTATAAAAAGTTTATTATAGTGTTTAATTACACAAGTTGGTGTAAAGCTTGTTATTGTATAAGGTTTATATGTTTGCTTAATAAAAAATTTGTTGTTTTATATGCTATGTATTTTGTGTATATTTTTATGAAAAAAGTTGTTACGTAACTGAGTCAGATTCCGTATGTTTAACTGAAGAGGGCACCACATCCCATGTCTTAAACTTACGCCCAAAACGCCATAGTTTGTTGGTATATTATGAAATAGTTTTAATATTTATTTTAGTTTTACAGTAGTGTTTTGTTAAAAATTTGTTATCGTGTTTGCGTGAAAAATAAATGTCTTATCATTATCGCAAATAAGTTTTGCACTACATTTATTTTTTATGCCTGGTTTGTTGTATAAATTTATATTTAATTTTTATTCAGTAAATTAAGCTTGTTCTATAAATAATAGCTTACTAGAGCATTTCATTCAATACAATGATTTTGCGATAAAAATAATATATAGTTGAGAACCTTCTTTTTACTAAGCCCAAGCGAAACCCAAAAAACCAAGCAAAATCTTACTTTTTGATAAATTTTTATTAATTAGTGTGTTCCTGAAAACTAAAAACCTTCACTTTCCGAAGCCTAATCCAAACTTAAAACTTAAACAAGTTTTTTAATACATTTTTGGTTTATTGTATTTTTGTCTGCTTAACTTTATTAAAATGGTACGGGGTCTTTAAAACCACAAGCAGGGAAATTGGAGCCATCGAAAATTTTTGGGAACTTGGAGCCACGAGCAATGGAAACTTGGAGCCTTTTAGAAAAAATTGGTTTGGGCTAAAATTTAGGTTTCGCTTAGGCTTAGGTACACGTTTTAGTGATTTTTATTTTTGGCTCCAAGTTCCCAACTTACGGCTCCAAGTTCCCCACTTACGGCTCCAAGTTCCCTATTTTTGGCTCCAAGTTCCAGCTCCATGTTCCCAAGGCTCCATCGACCCTAAATCCCAGGAGCTCCCAACATTAAAATCGGTTTTAAAAATTTATTTTAATTAATTTAAAAAATAATTTAAAAAATATTCATCCAACATGTTTTAAGAATAACTTAAAACAAATTTCAAGGTTATTTAAAAATACACATTTAAAAGGCAGAGGTTCGAATTTTTTTCGGGATTAAATGTGCGGTGCGGAGTCAAACTTTTTATCTTCTATTTTGATAATTTTTTGTAAAAACTTTACCCTTGCCTCCAATAGTCCATAAAAATTTTTTTACAAAATATCTCCGATGGTTCAGGAGTTATGACCCCCAAAAAAGGGGTTTTTTCGACAATTTTGTACGTGAAAAATTACTCAATGGATATGACGATTTAGGTTATAAATTATGCATTCAAAGAAAGCGGCTACTTTTTACTTTGATTTAATATCTTGATAGTTAAAATTAATGCAGTATTTGTTGAAATATTGCGTTTCTTGTAAAAAAACCCTCGATTTTTTCGCTAAAAACGCGAAGTGAAGGAAAAAAAGGTTGGGCAAACTTCATAAAATCGCTGCCGTCGTTAGGTGTTTTTTACAAAAAAATCGCGAGTTTTTTGTACGGAAAACGCAATATTTCGAAAAATACTGCACCTATTTTTACGATCAGGGTATCAAATTAAAGTAGAAAGTAGCTGCTTTTTTGAGTTTGTAATTTAAAAATTTAAATATTTATACCCATCGAGCAATCTTTCACGTAGAAAATTGTCAAAAAACGCCATTTTGTGGGGTCATAACTCTTCAACCACTGGAGATTTTTGAACAATTTTTGTGGGCAGGGGTAAGGTTATTACAAAAATTATTAAAATCGAAGACAAAAAATTTGACTCCGCACCGCACCTTTAAATGGCCGGATTTTGGAGCATATTAGAAGTTAGGAACATCACTACTTAAAATTAAAATATCACGTCTCTTATCACTCAAACTTAAACTTTTTGAATTTTTTAAAATTTAAAACAAATTACACTATACATATTTGGCATTAGTAGCAAAATCAAAAATTTTATTAAATAAATCCACTTAATTTCGTTAGTATGAGGAAATGGTGAAAAACTGGTGAATACTGAATAGTGATGTCGGACCATGTATTAATATAATGTTTAGGAGCTCCGGCAATTTATATAGGAGAGATCTCTGAGCTCCAGTGCTCCAATTCGTAAATGAGCGATTTAAAGCCTATTGAGTTTAAAAATGATCTAAATTTTATTTACATTTTGGGGACTATTTTTATTATTTTAAATAAGTTTCAAAAAATTTTAGTTTACAAAAAAATTTCGACAACATAATTCATTGCAAGACAGTAGATTTTAATTATTCATGAAATTAGTAAAAAAAAAATGGAGCTAAGGCCCGGAGCTCTTCGGCCGAAAAAGTTGCTTCGGAGCTCAGAGCTTCAACAAAGAAGAATAAGAACAAGAACAAGAATTAATTAAAAGTAAGAAGTTTTAACTGTAATTCATATTTTCTAATAGTAAAAAAAACGTTAAAAAATCTATTTCTTTGAGACAAAAAAACTAAAAACACACTAAAGACTTTGCATTGATATAACCAGTATAAAAATTGAAAAAAGCTTAAATTTATATGTGAATGGCTAATCATATAAAAAAATCGGTCTCAAAACAATTTAGTGCTTAGTTTATCTGTTTAGAATCAGAGAAAATAAAAAACCCTAAACCATATCTTTTGGACAAATAAAATCCATCACAGGAAAAAAGAGATTTATTTATTCCATTACAAAATGTAATTTATTTTGATCATATAAAGCGCATATTCTGGTGTAAAATAAAATGGCAATTCGGGGGTATAAATGTACCAATAATCTTAAGCCCCAATAAAAAATATAAAAATATAAATCCATAAATCAATTCATTTTTTTGAAAATCAGTATCAAATGCAAACAAACACCAAATTTAACGGCATCTTAATATTGATCATGAACTCATGAAAGACAGAATAAATTTTTGACTAAAAAAATGTGCACAAAGAACAACTGAAATTTGATTTAGGGTCGATGGAGCCGAAGAAGATTGGAGCCAAAAATAGGGAACTTGGAGCCATAAGTTGGGAACTTGGACCCGAAAGTATAAGCCTGAACGAAACCTATAAATCGAAGCCTTTGGATTTTTTAACTTGAAAAGTTTTTGTGTTTCGGAACTGACTTAAGTTATTATTAATATATTAATCAATGGTGAGTAAGAATAATATATTCTATTGTAAATTGAACCCGTACTTTTGCAAATACACACGAGTATAGGTAAAAAAGTCGTTGCTGCGACTTTCGCTTTTTTGTATACTCCAATAATCGCTCAGAATTGTTTTTCGTCCTCTAAATGAACTAATCAACGTAATGGTAGCAGAAATCATATATGGGCACGCTTTCAACTTTACTTGAGGTTGTAAAATCAGAAATGAATTCGAAATTTCGCAAGTCCTTACAGTACGCATGTTCTGTTCTTCGCGTGGGGACCACTGGCCGGAAACAAGTTGAAATGATTCAATGTACAATGCGCCGCTAAAATAGACGGCAGCAAGTATTTTACGGCTATGTTTTTAATCGTTTTTAAACGAATAACATAACAAAATTTTAACAAAAATACAAGCATTGATTACAAAATGCATACATCAGGGAAGAGCGCGGAGCGCTCTTTCCCTTATATTAAATGGGTTAAGTCACTGCGCGGTTAACCGTTGTTGATGGCGTCATCGAAAATCACAAAATCTTTAATAGTTTTTTAGCCAATTAAAAATCTAAACATTTTACATAACTAAAATATTACCCATATTTTTCTGATATTAAAAACCTAAAAACTTTTGCTAAACATACCTGAATTTCATACTAATAAGCTTATTTTGCTTAACTTTTTTTTGTTTTTTTTTTTTTTTGGGGTCCCCCAAAAATTTTTTCCTGTGGTAAATATTTGGAGCTGATTTTTTGCACGTAGATGCTAAATTGCCCCCTCACCAGAATTTTATTCTCGTATATGCTCTATTGCCAGTAGTTAAACCTCTGTTCATGTGAAAAACGACCAGTTTTTTTTTTAAGCTACGCATTACGTACTGGGGTACTTGTGTGACACTTTTTTTCCTTACTGAATTAAATATTAAGAAACTTCATTCAGTAATACACATTCTCTTGTGGTTATTTTTTTGGTTTAAATTATAATTCCTTACCTTTTTATAAAAATTACTAATTTTCAACCGGAAGAGCGAAAAAATATCCTTACCACTACTTAGCAGCCATATGGCAACAATAAAAATATTTAAAAAAATAAAATGAAATAAATCTTGGGTGACGTGTGAGCGCTGCGGGATACAATGTTTCAATAGACGGAAATTTATCAAAATCGAAACAGAAAAAAAACTCATTTTTGTATGGAATACTAAGAAGCTACAAACACTCATAAAAGTGGTTAAATCAGGTCTAACTAAAAAAAATTAAACAGAAGAAAAACACACTATTTTATATGGTTCTTTCAGGTTCCATAAAATTTTACGGAGTTACCCAGAACTAATTTTTGTATAGTATACTGCTTAAAATTACATTGAAGTTTTGGATATGAAAATAATTGTATTCATATCATGAGGAGACCATGACGTTTCTTTTAAAATGAGTAAATTTTTTAATGTTTTATATCTTTAATAAATGACATCGAATTCAATGCATGAAAAGGCGGAAATTCTAGCAAAAGACGAAACAAAGTTTCAAAAAAAAGCCTTATATTAAATGGAATAGTATAAAGCTACATAAGTCTAAAAACTAAATGCCAGAAAAGACTGAAACAAGTCTCTTTAAAACCTGTAAATTAATAACAGATTTTGTGAAATTTTAAGAAAAACAAAACCGAATAAAAACAATACGTGTAAAAGCTTTAGTTTGCGTTTTTTAACCATTAATAAAACTTAATTCACATAAATTTCTCTCAAAGTGGATTAACTTTTACATGAGTTAACCAGCTGTAAATACCACAGTATTTGTTAAGTCACACGTCGTCAAAACGATACAAAAAAAGTATAACGCAAGCGTCACAGTAACCATGAAAAATTTCTGTCAAAATAAGTTATCGCATTGCGCATTAAATTTTGTAATTTAACATTATTTTCGTATAAAGCAAAACATACCGCCATATTAACGGCTTTTTAAAATCAAATATCAAGTTTTAAGTTCGAAAAACATTGAAAAATTCAGATTTAATATAAGGCGACTTTTTCTTTAATGTTTCTATTTATTACATAAAACAAATTAGCTGTCTATGTATTTGTTAAATTAAAAGTCGCCTTATATTAAATCTGAATTTTTCATTGTTTTTCGGACTTAGAACTTGATATTTGATTTTAAAAACCCGTTAATATGGCTGTATGTTTTGCTTTATACGAAAATAATGATAAATTACAAAATTTAATGCGCAATGCGATAACTTATTTTGACAGAAATTTTTCATGGTTACTGTGACGCTTGCGTTATACTTTTTTTGTATAGTTTTGACGACGTGTGACTTAACAAATACTGTGGTATTTACAGCTGGTTAACTCATGTAAAAATTAATCCACTTTGAGAGAAATTTATGTGAATTAAGTTTTATTAATGGTTAAAAAACGCAAACTAAAGCTTTTATATGTATTGTATTTATTCGGTTTTGTTTTTCTTAAAATTTCACATAAATCTGTTATTAATTTACAGGTTTTAAAGAGACTTGTTTCAGTCTTTTCTGGCATTTAGTTTTCAGACTTATGTAGCTTTATACTATTCCATTTAATATAAGGCTTTTTTTTGAAACTTTGTTTCGTCTTTTGCTAGAATACTTATACAATATACTTCTTTACACTAAAACCACTTAAAATAAGCTTATATTAGCAATGTTTTGAAATTTTAATTAAAAACAGCTTTGATGTTTAAATATATTACCACACAAACAAAAATATAAAAAGGCGAAAATTACAACACGCTTACATTCTTAGTTACTACGAGTATTTTACCTATAGCTCTAATTGGACAATACACTGTTTTAGCTAAAATGATGGAAAACATATTGTCCAGGTTTAACATAGAGAAGATTTCAAATTTTATCTTATATTAAAATCTAAAATCAAAATACCACTTTACTACATTAACTATACAATTTTTTAATGGACAGTTACATTTTTGTCTGCCCTTGGAATTACAAGACTTGTTTAAGTTTATTTTTTGGTGATATACAAATGTTAAAACTTAACAAGTTTTTAAAATAATACTCTAGTAAACCATGTCTAGTGATTGTGTTTGTTATAAGTTTCTTTTTAACGTGATATGTTATAAAAATATATATAAATACATATTTGTTTTGCTGATTGTTGCAAATATTTTACTAGAATAAACCTATTGATTGATTGATTGATAGTATCAGTTTCTCTGAGATCAAAACTTTTACATAAGCTTCAAGTGTAACGAACAGTAGGGTTTGAATTTTAGAACTTAAATACGTTTTCACGTGCTAACTGATTTAAAATTGTTGTTAAATATAGTAAATAATCAATAAATTTACTCAACAATAGAACTTTTTGTCGTAGTATAAAATATGAATATATCTTCAAGGTTACAGAGCGCCACCACAATTAATTTAAATATTCTATTACCAATTGTAATAATGTTTTTATAAACTTTAGAGGTTAGGTAAATTTCGACTAATAATAAAAGAAAAACCGCTCCATAAATATGAAACTAAAAATTTTAAAAAAATCTGCACTTGCATTTTAAGATAAAACTTGACAAAATAATGTGAATTAAATAAAAAACGCGGCGACGGCGATCAAAAACTAACTATTTAATGGACTACAGTTAACTTGGACGGAGTTATTTTTTGGAATGGACTAAACCATACAAAATTTAAGATTATTTTGCCCTTATAACTTAAAAATATACTTTCAAATAGAAATATGTTTTGCAATAGTATCCTGCAATTTTAAGAAAAAAATTATTTCCCATATAATCCATATTTTCGAAATTTCTTGTATATATTTCAGTATAAAAATAAAAATATTTAATTTTAAAAGTAAAATAATTAATTTAAAATAATTTTGTTTCATGTTCATGTAAACGATGGCTATGCATTCATTACATTTTTGGTTTTTTAAAAGAGTCTAAATAAATTACAGTGTTCTATTACAGGATCAGAAAAAAATTCACGGGTCAAGTTATCGTAATCACGGTCTAGAGTATTATTTATTACGTTAAATCAAACCAGCAGTTTTTGCAGGTACACATACATCTTTATTTTATAATTAGAAAATAAATTTAAAACAAAAATTGCCGAAAATATGTTTGTGGAGTTTTTATTTGCCAAATTATAAAATCTAATGTTAATTAAGTTAACGTTATTTTTGCAAAAACATTAATAGATGATAAACATTTGCATGATGAAATATCAGTTAAATTTTGGTCAACAAATAGATTAAAAAAGTTGGTAAAGACGTTTGTTGGTAATACTTATAAGCTATAACAAGCTTTAAATAAATGATCAGTTTTTGACAAAACAACAATATTACACATGATTGACCTTAGATATGTATCCTATGTCCTGTGGCCTAAGCTTTAATTGTGGAACTTCTTTGATTTACACACTGAAAATTTTTGATTTTTGATAAATTTTAGAAGCTACATGTATTAATGCTTTGATAAATAAGCAGTCAAAACTTTTATAGGGACAATACATATTTTAATCAGTAAACAAAAAGGGATATAGTTTAATCAATAAACAATTATCTAACATATTTCGGGTTTACGACGCAAACCTTTTTTTGTCGCTGTTGAATAAAGTTAAAACAAAGTGGACAGGATTGGTAAAGTATGTAAAGATATGAAAATATTGTTGGTGAGACTCGTAAATGTTAAAAAAACGGAGATTGTCACTGTAATAGACTAACATATGTACAAAAATTTTTTCGCATATGTTTTTAAGAAAAATGTAAAATTTTATGGAACTAAAAACTTTATTGGAGAAAATACATGTGTTCACACTGACCTTAAATCTGTAGTTTGAAGCAATTTATGTATTCTTCGTCTAGATAAATTGTGTTCTTGCCAAAATTTCCAAGAAGATATATACCCGTATGTTTCGGGTTTTTTGATGATTGAGATTAATGTATGTTAATTTAGTTGTCAATTTTTAGATTCAAATTAATTTTAAAAATTGTGGTAATTACATTTTTCTACAGTGGATACAAGCTTATTTTTAGAATAAAAATTTTTTATGGTTATGTAATAAAAAATTATATTTAATTTAAAAACATGCAATAATTTAAAAAAGTCCACAGCTTTTTAGAAAACTTTTTGATTTTTTTGTCATTTCATATTTTGTGTCGTATGTATAGTACACTGTTTTTCTGATTATAAAATCTAATTTTATTTAAAAAGATTTATGTTCTACATTTTATATAATCAAATAATATGTTTAGCAAAAAACAAACAAAAGGATCAAGCTCAATTACTGGCTTTAACATCAGCAAGAATAAGTAACAAATAATTTAGTATATATATGTGTTTCCTTTTATGTAAAAATGTTTTGTCCTGTTGTTTTGATCCGACTGTTAAAACACGACCATCTTTAAAAGAAGCCTTAATCCAGCGGTAAAACGTTTATATTAAGATGATCCTAAAATAAAATCATGATTTATAAAATCATGATTTATAGGGATTTCAAACCTATCAAGTTCAAGAAGCAATATATACAACTAATTGAAATAGGCCTGATGCTAACTCCTCAATGTTTTGATCTTACATAAAATTAAGTGCGTTTGCGAAAATCCCTAAATTTCAAGGTATGAGTCAATTTGAGATTCTTGTAAGTAAGGTTAATGTCTGGAAAGTGCGTTTGTTGAATCTTCTTAGTTTTTTTATATAAAAAACCGCGCAGAAATTACTAAATTACTAAATGTATGCACAGAAATTACTAAATGTATTGTTCATCTTACTGATCGCATAATCCTTAACTTTAATCTTTAACGTACAAAATATTCCAAACGTCAAAAAAGCGTGGAATATTTCACAGTATTACGTAGAAAAAATTTTATCTGGGGATTTTACGTTCGCATTTTTCTTAGCGCACAGTTAACATATATTTAAAGCTATTTCTGACGAAAAGTTTCGTTATCCACGCCATATTTTAAATCTAGTTAAGAAAAAGAAGAAACTTTATCGTTTATCTAAAATTTCAAATTTTGCCAAAATTGATTATAAAGCTTGTACTAGACGATACTAGGATGCTTTAAATGCGTTTTATGAAAAAGTTGAAGTTGAAACTATTGGCAGTGGGGACATACGTGGATTTTATAAACAAACTAGCAAAAAATTTAAAATAGTTCCTTCAAAATTGGACATATAAAAAGGTCTGATAATTGTTTTTGTCTTGACCCTCAGGAAAAATGTAAATTATTCAATAATTTTTTGTAGCGTTTTTATTAAAGATGACAATATATTGCCGTATTTTCCAGCTCGAGTCCCTGCAAATATAGATTTATATAACGTGTTATTTCCAGTGTCCAAGTTGCTAAAAAATTAAAAGGACTTCTGAAAAAATTTTCTAAAACACCTGATGACATTCCATCTTTATTATTTGTCCAAACTTAGCGATATTTTAGCCTGTCTCCTGGCGCGTATCTTTGAATTATCCATGCAGACTGGAAAATTTCCTTCAGTTTGGAAAGATGCCTTTATTCCACCCATTTAAAAAAGCATTGCTAGTTTAAAAAAAGTTATGGAGATATATCTTTAACATCTATATGTTGTAAGACTATTGAAAGTATAATATTTGATACTATGCTGGAATATTTCAGAAAAAATAACCTAATAAAAAAGAAACAGTAGAGATTTCTATCAGGACGATCTGTAGGTTTGCAATTTATTAGCTATACTTTTGGATTGGTTAACTGTTCTAGAAGCCAAAAAATTGGTAGACGTTATGTATATCGATTTTTCAAAAGCTTTTGACACAGTTAGTCATCCAACATTGTTGCACAAATTAAAAGCTTAAGGAATCGGCTATGAGCTATATAATTGGCTGTAGGGTTTTTTATCTTTAAGGCGTCACCGTGTAATTATTGACAAGGATGAATTTTCCTTAAATAACGAGGATAACTATTTTTATTCTGATTTTGCGTATGTTAGCAGTGGCGTCCTGCAGTGAAGCGTGCTGGGGCTACCTTTATTTATTTTGTACATAAATAATTTACCACAATCACTAGGGCCCGATTCTAACATTAAATTGTTTGCTGACGATGCCTAAATATATGCAGCTTATGATACTTTTTTACAAAAAAAATGATTTCCAACTTTCTTTAGAGAGTTTTTGCAAGTGGTCCTCTGACTGGCAACTAAATATTGCCATTGAAAAATGCAATATTTTGGCTGTTGGAGCAAATAATTCTAATGTTAATTACACTCTTAAACATTAAATCAGCCTCTGTAGTTAAGAATTTGGGAATCACAATATCTAAAGATCTTAAATTTTCTATATATTGTTCAGAAATCTCGGGTAAAGCTCTAAACAGAATAGGTATTCTTTTTAGGTCTTTTAATACAAAAAACATGGCACTGTTGTTAAAAGCGCACAAAATTTATATACGTCCACTTGTCGAATTTGAATCCTATGTTTGGTCTCCGTTTTAGCAAAAAGACATGATTGCATTGAATATGTCCAAAAAACGTTTACAGAAAGTTGTTCTTAAGGTGTTCTTTTCCAAATGTTGATTATGAAACCAGGTTAGCTGATTTAGGTCTGCAAAAACTTAAAACTCACCGATTAAAAACGGATTTAAAAATGTGTTTAAAATAATTAATGGGCTAGTAGATATTGCACCAAAAACGTTTTTTGTTATAAATAATGATACTCGCAACAGGGATAACGGGGTTAAACTTATTGTTTCAAAATATAAGCTTGATGTAACGAATAACTTTTTTGTAAATCGTGTAATCAATGTCTGGAATTCTTTGCCGTCCAATATAGTTTTATCAAAATCTCTTTCCACATTTAAGCCCAATTAACACTTCAGGTTTAAGATTTAAGGTTTAAGGTTTTAGGTTTATGGAAGAGATTTAAGGTTTAAGCCACGTTTCACAGTTCGATTTAAGGCTTATGATTTAAGGTTTAAGATTTAAGGTTTAAGGTTTAACGATGGAACAAAGTCCCAAGTTTGGTTTAAGGTTTAAGAATAAAACTAAAAGTTTTCACTTTAAATGTTAACTTTACGAAAAATTTAAATGTTAGGTTGCACGAAAGTTAATTGTTGACAGTTTTATTTATCAATTTTAGAAAAATGTAGACTTATAAAATATTTAATCAATAAAATATTTAATAAATAAAATATTATAATAAGATTGTTAAAAAACCTTGAAAATTAATGTTTTGGTTAAAATCATTTGTCCGAAATAATTTACCTTTTTAAAGTTCTTATTTTAAATAATAAAACGATTCTTTAATAAAAGTGATATATATTTTGATTTATATTTTGAAAATACACAAATATTAGTTTTTGTCTGTATGAAAAATGCTAAAAAAATACAAGTATTACTGATTTTAAAAAAGTTTCTATTTTTTAATTGAGAGAATGAAACCACGATAACTGAAATATTTAGCATAAAATCTGCAATAAAAATTTTTAAATCTCGAAAGTTAATTAAAAAAAATCTTCTTGAAATTTGAAAAGGGGGTTGATCTCAGACCTTCTTAATTTTAAACAGTCAGTTTTTAAGAAGCTAATTTTACTTTACAAGTGGCGATTAAAGTTTTGCGTGTTGGATGAAAGAGACTTCGATCAAGAACAGCTTGATTAGCTCTTTCTAGATTATTTTTAAGGTATGTACTCTCAAGCCGTAAAAGCTATATCGGCAAAACTATCTTAGCAATATTCAATATTTAGTAAACACAACGAATTGTGCGTGTGTATTGCATCCATGGATGAACACGAGAGGGGGGGGGGGTTGGGTGGGGTCCACCTCCCTAACCTCGAATTTTTGGAGCCCCCTAAAAAAAATTCAGGGCGCCCTTCCCCCAAATTAATAAATTGTTTAAATTGCTTAATGTTTGAATTGTTACCCCCGTTGGCGATTGTCTGTTCTGAAAGAATGTTTTGAAAATAAATTTTTGATTAACTTAAGACGCAAGCATTATAATCAACACAAAATTTAAAAAAAAGATAAAATTAGAAATTGAAAGGAAAGTTTTTCTAAACTATCTCTGATTCTGGCTGTAAATTTTGGGTCATTTCGGACTCAGTCAGGGTTAAGAAACTTGGCCTCAAAAACCAAAATAAGGAGTGGCAGTTAACTACTAAATTATGTACGACCGAAAATAATTTTTTCGGTACTAACTAATAAGAATGAAAAAAGTTTCCATTTGTAATTAATTTTAAAAACTAATGTTAAAAAATCAAATTGGGACCTTAACCTTTAGAACTCTCTCAATCAAAACCAGGTGCTAATAATTTTTAAGTTTTATTTTGAACCCTTAAATTTATCATTAAAAATTCAATTCCAAAAACATTGTTCAGAAAAAAATGCGTTTGCAAAAGTATAAACCTTAATTTTTAAACGAGAAGTGTGAATCGATAGCCTTATACCTTAAACTTTAAATCGTAAATCTTAAATCTAAAACCTTAAATCGTAAATCTTAAACCTGAAGTGTGAATTGGGCTTTACTAAACATTTAAATAGTCATCTGATATAAATTGTTTTGTTTTAATAATCGGATTTTTTTAAACTTATTTGTTGTTTAGAATTTTGGTATTTTTTTAGAAACCTTTGCAACCGATACCTTAACTAATTATCTGTTTTGCTTCTATTAATATTTGATAATATTTGACTTGATATTGTGATATAACATATATATATATATTTTTGAACATTGTACTTATTTATTACCAACGTAACGCCTACAATAAATATTTTTCATTCATTTCATTCACATGTACGAATTTAACAAAAAGCTCGAAATATTCGACAGTATCATGTGGAAGACTCTTATGTAGATTATATCGAAAAATTGTATATTGAACGAAAGCTTAGCTGGTGGTAGCCGATGTTTTACAGTAAATAAGAAAACAGTCGATAAATATTTTATTCTGATCTGATCTGATCATTTTCATAAGAACGTTTCGACGATATGAAATTACCGTCTTCAGACTCTTCTGTAATACATAAGTGGGTTAGAACTAATAAAAAATAATTGCGCAATGAATGAAAAGAAATAGTACAACATAATATGATAAACATTAAACAAAAATGTAAGATAAAGATAAAGATTTTTTGAGCAATTTAGAAAAAACTAAAAACAAGAAATTAAATACTAATATTTATAAGTTTATGACAAGAAATTAAACAATAATATTTATTAGAGTTATTAATAAAATTATTTCCAGTTTGTTTTTAAAGAACCAGTCATTAAATAAATCAGTTGTGCCGAATAAGTGATAAATTTTTGTACAAACCAGAGCAGAAATCTTAAAACTTAGGTTTTAAATTTGATTTAATTCAACCAACAGATATTAAAACAAAAAGTTATATTAAAAAAAACATTTTTGATATGATTTCCATGTCGTATATTATTTGAAGTATTGTCCATATTTTAAAATTTATATAATTTCTGATAAAAACCTAATTTTAATACGAAATTTTAAGCAAAATATTTTTTCTGCGTAGTTTGCTTTTTAAAAATAAACTATTTGGTTTTTAATTGACATCAAACTAACTGCAAACAAAAACCAAACAGTAAAAAAAGGTAAAAAGTTATTTTTAGTGACTATTTGTTAAAACTTTTCGGTGTTGAACCCAAATCGAAACAGCTTTTTAGTATTTTAACGCTTTTTTCTATAAAATGTTCATTGTCCAGCAAAATAGCTTTGTTTAGAGAAAAACTTGCGTAAAAACAATGTTTAAATTTTAAAGTACATGTATATTTTTTTAATAACTCGTTAAACGTTAAAGATTTAATTTTTGCTGTAATACAGTTTTTTCTCATAGCGACTTGGCAAAATGATTGGATTCGCCTTTTAATACGTTTCAAATGTTTATAATATTCATTATATAAAATATGTTGAAAACAATCCACCGATACTTCAAATGATTTTTGAGAAATGCCTTCGATTTATTTTTCTTTTCAAAAACTTTGCGAAAAACGCTTTATCACAGTAAAAGGTTTTTTTTGAATTTAGCGATATAAACCCAAAGCACAATATTTTAGTAGCAACCGGACTTTCACAGCTTTTTAACTCGATTTAAATTAACGAAGAATCCTTGGATAACTGAATTTTTTTTAAACGCCTGTGCCATTAGAGACATCAAGTTTTTAAATTACGTGATGTTTTCGAATCAAGGGCAAATTTCTTCTGATAATTTTTTGTTTTTGTAATTATTTAAAACAAAAATTTACCTATATATATTAGTCGTTATCATAAATATTTAAACAAATATTTATTATTCCAAATTCATTTATAGCTTCAATAATTGTAAAAGTGTGATTGAAAAAAAATGTATTCATAAAATAAAGGCATTTTTATGAAAAAAGTTTATTTATATAAAATTACAGAAAAGCCTTAGATGATTAAATAATACCAAATTTAACGATACATAAAAAATACCCTTCAACCAATAAAACATAAATTTTAATAATTTTTATTGAAGTAACGTTCCAACAAAACATAATTTAAAAAATAAAACCTTAAAGAAACGGCGTTCTAAGCAAATCAAAGTCAAAGTCTAACGTTGTCTCTGACGTTTATAATTTTTATAAAAAAATTCAACATTTTCTCAGTTGTTTTTCTGAAATTTCATTAGTAGTTCAAGAATTATGAACATTCAAAAATGTTCCAAAAAGAGTTTTTTATGACATTCGGTATTTCAACCATTTTTTTAAATAAAATGCAAAGCTCTGGATTGCAAACTCTTTGCGATTGTTATTGCGGCTTAGACGCGGAGTTTATATCGCGTCTCACCCTGCTCAGTGTAAAAGGACGTCGTCCAGCGGCAGAAGAGCAGCAGTTTAACATCTAGCAGCACTGACACATTCTTCTGTGCACGTTTCAGACGCGCAATCGTTTTTTTTTCGGGCTGAAAAATCACAAAGCGTTAAAACTCTCTAATGAAATAGAGGGAGTATTTTTAGCTTCAATAGAACACCTTGTTTTTAAGTTTTAGCAGAGTATTATTCGAGACACTAATGTTTTAATGAAAAAAAAAACATGTGATTTTTAATTCATTTTTTGTGAAACATATGAGAAGCCTAAAAATTAGTCTGCAAACATGACCGATGCATTAATAAATTAATGCTTTTTATTATTGTATATGAATTTGAACTAGGCTGAAAATTTAGCCTTAAGCTTCATTTTAAATTGGTAACAAAATTTAAAATCTTATTCAAATTGTTAAACAAGGATTGGCTTATTTTTAAAAGACACGCGAAAAAATCGTAATTTACCTTTAAATAATGCAAATACCTACAGTAAAAATAATTTGATGAAATTTTATGGATTTATGTTATTTTGATATAGACAACTTGCACTGAAACGCAGTTTATACATGAAGTATGCAATATACTGAAGCGTCACCATAATGGATAATTACTATATCTCCTACTTATCTTTGGTAGTATGCAGATTAACCGATCGAAATTTCGCGCACTTTCGATCGGTTGATCTGCATACTACGAAAGATAAGTAGGAGACACGGTAATTATCCATTATGGTGACGCTTATGTATATTGCATACTTCATGTATAAACCGAGTTCCAGTGCAAGATGCCTATATATTGACAAATTAAAAACAAAAAAAATCCTTGGATAACACAAAATAAGAAGTATGAGTCTAAAAATGTTACAATTTCCCACGTGCGTATTTGAAACGCATAAATTACATTAAAGATATATATATATTGCAAACAGCTGATTGTGTGGATTTTAAATTAATTTTAATTATTAATTCGTGACTTTTAGACATTTGCTTATTTTTATAACGTGACTTTTTGAACGCTAAAATAAACCAGCTAAAATAAATAAAAAAGTAATAAATATAAGTTTTAAACAATATGGATATTAAGCTGGCAACTGAAAGCAAGTGAACACATTTTTGAAACAGTTTAATAAATTAATTTTTGATTTTAATAATTTGTAAAAAAAATGACAAAAAGCGTTTCCGAAATGCAGCAATGAGTTATCTGAACAAACCATAGCCTATTTAAGGACAAATCGGTATATTATACTAATTACAACTGATGTTTACCAAGAATGCGTATGAATTCTTGTGTTTACTACGCTTGCAGTATCCACTCAAGCCAAACTTTTATTAAAATAGGAGCAAATCTGGAAGGTTGTTTTTAGTGAAATTGCAATGTCCAGCATAAAAATGCCCATGTGATTTTAAAAAAATAAAATTCAGCCCCTTTGCGACATTACCTGAATATAAGTTTTTCAATGATATCTCATTTTCCAATCTTTTTAAAAAACCTTTGGCATTCACTGAGGCGTTTATTCATCTTATAAAACCAACATAAACTCTTCTTGAATAGCACCTTGGGGCCAAAGTTTTGAAAGATAATTAAAAAATAAATTAAGTTTGATTTGCGCAATTAGACGGTTCTCAATGGCCCTCAGCTGAAAAATAGAGAGAAGAATATTGTTTTTCCAAACTTGGGTTTTCACGCCTGCCGCCTCCAACTTAATTGTATCCGTTCTATTTGTTTACGGTTGCTTATAAATTTTAACTATATTTTTAAAGTGTTCTTAACATTCTCTTAAAATGACCAATAACAAATTAAACTCTGACATAACGCAGTTCACAAACCCCCAAAATTTACATACATTGTATGTACTAGATATGTATATACATAATGTATGATTTTGGATTTATTCGTAAATAGTGTCAAATTTAAGTTTATAACCTATATTTTTTTCGATGATTATTTATTGGTTGATACTGGTCGATGAGCATTATAAATTAAGGTTTTGTTCCTAGCAAAGTGACAAGTGACAACGCGTTCATACTACAGCGACAAGTGAAAGGTGTGAACGTGCGCGAAACGCGTTGTCACTTGGCACTTGTCACTCCGTTGTAAACCAGGCTGGTTTGTTGATCTTTTTCAACTCAAAATAAAACATTTTAACTCAATATAGAATATTTTTAGCTCAATCTAAAGCATTTCCAGAAGTTTTTTTTTAAAGTTTTTTGCTGTAGAAAAGTGGTTGGTGTGTTAAGAAGTTGATATTTCCATTTATTGAAAAACTTATACTTTTTTACTAAAAAAACTGATACTAGAGTTCGCGATCAAAAAACTGTCTAATGAATCTAAAATCTTCACACTGATGGAACAAAGTCGTTTATTCTGGTGTTACAGTCTTTACAGTGGAAAAAGATTGCAAATATTTTGCACCTAACTGACAATTTTCCAAGTTAAATCAATAATAAATATTGATCCAAATTATCATAAAATCACATGTATTAGCTATAAAGCAAAAATTTCTTTTTAATTGTGTTTTTTTTTTAAATAAAAAAAACTTTTATTTACGTTTGTTTTAATTACAAAATAAATTTCGTTTTCTTTTGCTAAAACACCAAAAGTAAAGCCTGTTTCTTTTTTCTGAAGTACAAAACACTTTTCTGAAGTCCCCAGCCAAAAGCTGAATTTAACCTTAAAAGATCCGGTAGTGAACCATGGGGATGCACCCTTAGTTTTCTAAGGCCCCCGCCAGCTGAGACGTTTTTTGCAAACTCTGTTTGCAAATGTTTCGCTGGGTTTATTACTCTGATCCAAGAGTCAGCTCTAAAGGCAATCGCTCAAGGATCCGCCAGGTACCACCTTTTGTGGGTGCGGGGTGAAAGTCCCCAGCCAAAAGCTGAATTTAACCTTAAAACACTTTTAAAACCAATACTAACCATGTTGTAAAAACACCGTAATTTTTGCAAATATAAACAATTTTAAAATTAAAAAAAACACCCTGTTTAAGATATTTTTAATATAATAAGAACAATTGTACGAATTGAAGCAAAAATAAACAGAAAAATGGTACATTTTAACACCAATATACTAAAAATATACATTAGATAAAATCTTACATAGAACAAGATAATAAAAAATGTCTATATTTTCCAAATGTCTACAAAAATAAAAAAAAATAAAAAAAATGTTTATTAAAACTTTTAAAAACACAATGTTGTCAAATTAATTCTATCTTAAAATACAATACATCAATCGAGCATTTTTGATTATTATACCAACAAGAATACAGCTCTAAACGACGCCGGTATTGTTCAGGTATTGTTAAAGGTAAACTTTTATTCAGGTATTGTTGAAGGAAAACTAGACCAATGTGTAAAGTATAGGTTAAAAGAAAATCCGATAAGTTAACAATTTGTAAACTCTGAGTTACAGTTGACGATCCACCGTTATGCCTCCAGGAGCCAGTCTACTACTATACCGGCTAAATTAGCCGGTTACTAAAAACACCTTTTGTTGCTTGAATTTTGCTTTTTTTCTTCTGTAAAATTTCACATTTTTTATTTAAACTGAAAAATTGATATTTTTACAATATAAGGAATATTTTTTTTAAATATATGCTAATAATAGCTATTTGGATATTAAAGCCGTAAATTATAATTAAAGTAATTTATAGTATATAATATTTTTAAATTTTAATAATAAAAAATTATTTATTTTGATTGGCCACAACAAATATGTTAAAACAAGCTAATATTATCATAAAACTTTTAGAAAAACCTTTATAAATAGGACCTTTTTCATAACCGGCTAACTTGGCCGATTGTCAATATTCGGTTAATATTAATATTAATATTGGCCGATTGTTAATTAACGTGCCGTTAGTGTACCGGCCCCAGAAGGATCATTTCTCCATAAAAAGTCAATCTTTTTTTACAGTAGCCACATATCCAAATTATTTTGTGCAATTAATAACTGTTACACAGGTTTTAATAAAATCAAAACATATTGTTTTAACCTATATTATAAAGCTAAAAAAATGCTAAAATATATGGATTGTCTTCCAGTCTTATACTGTTTTAATTCAATTTTTTACTGGGTTTTGTGGTTTTAAACTCCCACAATTTAGGATCTAAGTAAACGTATTTTTGGAGTTTTTTTGTATGAAAGCAAAAAAAATTGAATATTCAATTCGACAATATTATCTGTAATGCATGCATATATTAAAATTATTCAAATAAAGTGGCTGATGAAGTTTGATTGCACGTTGCTTCTTGCAATTATTTCTTTTTATTAGATTTTTAACACTATTCAAGTTTTATTTGGCGCATACAAATGATTACAAAAATAAAAAAAACATTTTATAAAACTTCTAATTAGCAAATTAAAATTAAACCAGATTAATTAGAAGATTAGATTGGGTGCATAATATAAGACTAATATGTATCATTATTATACCAACGGGTTGGTTTTTTTTAATAAAAACATTTGATAACGCTGTAACAACTAGAGCTGGTTGCTTCTGTTAACGCGTATGATAAAACGATAATAAGACGAATGATAAGGCTGTGATTTGCTAAGATACTTTTCGTTCCATTTTTATGTTAGAAATGCGTTTAGTGAAATTCTGGTATTATGATAACCTTTGATTATGTTTTTGTCTTAAATATTGTACAAAATTTGTTGCTGATGTAGTAACGTGTACAATAAACTTATTCTATTCTATTCTATTCTATGATAAATAAACATAATTTTCAAAGTATCATTATAAAGCTATATCAGTAGCTTTTTCATTGGTTCAATTTTTCTTTAATTAAATACTTTCCCCAAAAGATTCACCTAAGCAAAATCGCTTAATAGTAACTGCTGTTATACGTTATTGACAAAATTAAAGTTGAATGAAATTCCATATCAATCTTAATACACGTTATTTTGTTATATTTTCCTAATCTTTCGTTATGGTTTTGAAAATTATTTTTTAACATTTTTTACAAAATATATTAAAAAAATTTTTCATTAATTTAAAACTGTTGCCCGATAAATAAAGGACTTTTTTTAATAACGGGTTTTTTACTGTAAACTCTATTTTAAAAAAGATTTGCACCAATATTTTTCATTAATTTACAGATGAGGTTCGATAAAAGCGAGTTATAAAAAGAGTTATCATAGAGTTTTTTTAATTTTACTAGGGAAGTCTGTTTTTAAGATTTGCACTATTAAAAAATGTTCATAAACATTTTTTTTTAAATTTTACATATAATTATTAATTAGCCTTCCAAAAATTTTGTTGATATTTTTGCTAAATAGGGAAAAAGTATATTCTTTTGAGGTACTTTGTGTCAATGTAACTCATTTTGATTTTTTAAATTAAAGAAAACAACCTTTTGAAATATTCGAACATCAAACTGGTGTAAAATAAATACTGGCGTTGGTTTCGCACCAATATTTATTGGACCACAGTTTAAGACTACATTACGCTCATAAAAGAAACACAACTGGGTTCTTCTGCGGCTCACCCAATGAATTTGTGGCTGTTGTTTTAACTGAATAAACAATTTATATACTAAACAATTTTGATTGAAAAATAATAATAAATATCAGTATTTTTTAAGGTTTTTTTTTCAGTGACTACAAAATTTTTTGAGCCGCACACAAATTTAAACTTTAAAATTTTAAAACTTTAAACCATCGAAAATTTTCAGCAAATTGAGCCACAAAAATAGGAACTTGAAGCCGCAAGTCAAAAAATTATGTTTATGTTAGGTTTAGGCTTAGGTTTAGGCTTAGGGATAGGTGTTAGCGATTTTAAATTTTTTGCTCCAAGTTTTTCATTTTTCATTATCTATGCTCTGGTATTCCCCATTTTCGGCTTCAAGGTTAAGCTCAAAATCTCTTCGGCGTCAACGCCTAAATCATTCAATGAGCAACTAAACAAGACAGTCTTTGTTTGTATGCTTTTGAACAAAGAGTTTTATTGTGGGTAAGCGAATTAAAAAGGCAAAGACTTTAAAATTTAGTTATCATTAGCGCTCTAAGAAAAAAACCCTAATATTAAGCGAATTTTTTTTCTCTAAATTTTTCATTTTATTTTAATGATCTAATGTTTAAGAATGCTAAATAATAATCTTAATACTTTATTAACAAAAGGGAATTCATTTTTGTTGTAGTACAGGTTCTTTAAAATGTGACTTGATACATCGATTGTCACCAAATAAAAAGCGGATCAAATTACACCTTGGATCACTGCGTTGTTTTTTTTAGTAAATTTTTTTGCTTCCAAAAATGTTCGTGGTTTTTAACTTAAATGGGTAAAAACCACAACCACAATTTCTTGCATGATTTTTTTGGAAATACGTCTGTTTGTAATGTGATTTAATTATATTTTTAAATATTTTTTAAATTTTAATTTTTTTTAAATTTTTTAAATGTTTATATGTTATATATATATATTTGTTTTATGGTATTAGATATTTTTTCTTTGGGAGTCGCGAATACTAATGTGAAAAATTAGTTGGGTGGTTCACTGTGAGCTAGTTTTGAGGTTTAGTGTATTTCGTTTAAGCTATTACCAGTCTTCAGTTAATACTGCTTATGTATGTCCCTGTTTTTGACAAAACAAAAATATACAATACAATAGAAATTAAAAATACCTTCTGGTTTCACGTATTGTTTTTTCTACCAAGCAGCCGTACTGAACTACAACTACTTTAAACTTTGAAATAGTTTATGTTTTTTCCTTTTCCCTAAGATTTTCTTTGTTTTATTGTTTTCATTTTTCACTACGTTTCCTATTAGACTTAATTTAACTGATTACTTTTAACTTAGCTATAAATTTTTCTACAATACAAAATTAAATTTATGACAACCGCACTTTGCACGAAGTTATTTTATTATGCCCACATCTAAAATTCTTCAAAATATTACAAACTGCTGTTGTGTCCTATTTGTCCTATAAATTATGACAACACTCTATTAAAATATCATAAATTACAAAAAAATCATTAGTTTATTTTTGCTGCAGTTTAGTACCTAAAACATTACGAACTTAAAAAAATTTTAATCTTACGGAAGCCATAAGTTTCGTTTGAATTTTTTAACTATATGCCATCAAACAATTAATTTACTTATTTTATCTGATTTTTTTAATGAATTTAACTAATTTAATTTTCGTGACGTCCTAATTTTGACTATCGTCTGTTCCTTTTCCTATCCGTAAATTAAACTGTATATATTTAGATATAAAAATTTTGTTACACACTATATTTTTACGTATCCTAGCACATTAAGATAGTAAAGTCTGGTTCATACTTGAATTATATTCAAAGGACACAACCAATTTGGGGCCATTTATAGGCGTTTTTTTGCTGAATTTTGGCATTTTGACCTAAAAAATAAATGGAAAAATTTTTTAACATTGTAAACGCTTCTAGATTGCTGAAAATCAAACCTTTGGTTTTTGTGTTTTGTACACTGTATACGAAGTATGTCCCAAGTTGAATAGCCAATGGTAAAAATTAAGGCGTGACCAAAATCAAGTCAGTATTCTGATAAAAACGTTATAATGTCCATGATAATTTAAAAAATCAGACGACTTACAATGCAAATTTTATTATTTCGATCCGAATCTAATTATAAACTAGCCTAATTATTTTTGTTATATTATGAAGTTTTTCGTTCATTTTTTTATTCTATTCTTTTCCGCTTAAATTTAAATTAATTCGGAAAATTAATGTGAGTTATAAACCCAGCAGGTTCGGTGCTTTTTATAACTCTGCTTTAAACATTTGAAACGATATTCAGGCGATTTCCTCATAGGCTGAGCCATGATATTTTCGTCCCCCTGATTATATTTTCGCCCCCCTGTAATTTTCATTTTAATAATGAGCGTTTCTTAGTTTTATGGTCTTTTTTTGTAACAAAGTTCTTTTTTGCATTTAAATGTATTTTTTATATAATTTTTTACAAAATAATGAGTAAACCAATACTTTTCTTGCGTAAACCAATATTCAATGCAAAAATTTCTACACCATTATTTCATGTTTTTTTCAAAAAATTTTTAGAATCCTTTAGAAAAAAAATTAACAAAAAGCGACCGGATTAAAGTTTTATTAAAAGGGGGAAAAATTACAGAAAGAAAAAAGGGATTATTTTATATTTTAGAAAACAAAATTTTTTATTGGGGGGTTTTAAAAAAACCGTTGGGGGACGCGGTGACGTGCGGCGTATAGCTAATAAGATTTATTATTTTTATTATTATTTTTTTTAAAAAAATATATAATAAAAAAAAAAGAAAAAAAAACGAGTGAATTTATATAATTTTTTTTTTTTAACCCCAAACCACAGAAGAGCACTCCGCCTCTGGAAACCCAAGATCTGCATAAACAAAAAGAAAAAAGAAAAAATAAAAAAAAAAAAGAAGAGAGATGCTATAGTAAGATAAAGCGAGGCGGAGGACCTCTTCTTTCGGCTCTGCGCTCAAATCAAATCAAATCAAATAGTTTATTCTAGTAAACAAACACAAATAGGCATATTGATATATTTTTATAATCACTGTTAAAATTTACTATAGCTGGGTTTATAGTAAACGTTTGTAGAGTATGCGAGCCGATTACGGCCGCAAACAAACTGAAACAAAATGATATACTAGAAAATGACTCAAAGGCTTACAATGGTAAGCACTAATTTGAGTCAATTAAACACTAAAACTATTTTTGAAAGCAACTATTGAAGGGGCTAAGACCTGTTTTTCTTTTAAATTGTTCCATTTAGATACTACTCTATTAGAAAAGAAATATTTTCTTGCGTTGATTCTACTTTTTTGCACTTTGATTTTACATGAATGACCTCTTGTTGAATTAATATTTATAACAAAAAAATCTGTAGCATTTAGATTAGTTTTATTATGAATTATTTTGTAACATTCATAAAGGTCGAATTGATCTCTTCTTTCCTTAAGTTTGGGTAACTTTAAAACTTTTAGCCTTTCTTCATATTTAATGTAAGGCATATGACACCTTCGAAACAACCTTCGAGTAAAATTTCTCTGAACACGTTCTAACAAATCAATATCCTTCTGCAAATACGGGTTCCATACTACACTTGCATATTCTAACTGAGGCCTAACATACACAGTATATGCGCGTAACAAATTCGAAATTGAGTTGGAATTAAAGGTTCTGAAAATTAGGGCAGATGTTTGTAATGCTTTTTTGGAAATTATTTGACAATGATCTGAAAATTTCAGATTTTCTGAAATATTTACCCCAAGATCTTTTATTAAATTTGATTTGGAAATAACTTTATTATCAATGGAATAATTAAATTTGTTTTCTCTGTTTTTTAATCCAATATGAAGAACTTCACATTTGTGATCAGCGAGCTGCAATTGCCATTGCTTAGACCAATCAAATATTCTATCCAAATCTTCTTGTAGTTTTTTTGGCTTATCTTCACTTTCTTCGGTTAAAAAACTGCTAAAAACCTTGGCATCATCAGCAAACAACTTAATTTCAGAATTTTTTACACACTTAGTTAAATCATTAATATAAATAAGAAAAAGAAAGGGACCTAAAACGGAACCTTGAGGAACAGAGCTAATCACAGGATAAGATTTTGATTCTGTGTTATTTATTACAACTTTTAAATCTCTTCCAGTTAGAAATGATTCAATCCATTTAAGAAATCTTCCTGTAACTCCTAATTTTTCCAACTTATAAAGTAGCTTTTCATGAGATACCGTATCGAAAGCCTTAGCGAAATCTAGATATACAACGTCAATAACTTTTTTACTATTCAGTGCATTTGTCCATTGATTTAAAGTGTCCAAAAGTTGAGTTATAGTTGAGCTTTTAGCCTTAAAGCCGTGTTGGCACCTTGACAAAATGTTGGCGAAGAAGGTTAAAAGCACGTCTCTAACCAATCTTTCCATTAATTTGCAAACAAAAGATGTTAATGAAACTGGTCTATAATTTTTTTTATCGTTTTTAAAACCTTTCTTAAAAAGTGGAATCACTAGAGCAGTTTTCCAATCATGAGGTAATGATCCAGAATCAAATGATTTTTGAAACAATTTTGTTAGTGGTTCTACAATGGCTGCTCCTAATCGCTTAAGGAATAAAGCTGGAAAGCAATCTGGTGATTTAGAAAGCTTGTTGGGTAATTTTTTAATAGCTCTGAAAACATCTTTTTCTGTAAACAACATGTGCTCCAATTTAGCTTCAGGATTAGCATCAAATTCTGGAAGAACTCCGTCGTTTTTAGTAAATACTGAACTAAAGTACTTGGCGAAAATTTCTGCTTTTTCTTTATTACTGGTAGCAAACGTATTATTTTCTTTTATTAAAGCTGGAATGTTTTCTTTTATCTTAATTTTACTGCTTACAAATTTGTAAAAATCATTAATATTTCCTGACTCTAAAATTTTTTTTTCTAAATTCATATTATAATTTTTTACGGATTGTTTATATTCCATACAAACTGCTTTGTATTCCAAATTATTATTGTTATTTTTGTACTTTCGCCATAAACGCTTTTTCTTCGTTTGTAATTTTTTAATTAACTTAGGATATATGCGTTTTTTGTTTTTAGTTGAAATTTTTTTTAAAGGTATATGATTAACTATTCCTTCTATTAATACAAGTTTAAAACATTGCCACATTTCTTCAATCGTAGAACATTCTAAAAATAAATTATCCCAATTGACTGCTCTTAAATAAAGAGAAAACATATCATAATCTCCTTTTTCGAAATCTGGTACCCACATGCATTTATTTTGTTCTGTAGTATGATCTCTAAATATGTCAACGTTAAGCGAAAACTGAACTGCGTCGTGATCTGATGTTGAAAAACCAGGTAAAACATCGACAGAATTGAAAATTTCAGAATCGTTAGAAAGAATCAAATCAAGAAAATTATTTTTTCTGGTAGGTTGGCGAACAAGCTGTGTCAAACCAAGTTCTTCGAAAAACAAAAACCATTCCTGCTCATTTTGACTGTTAGACTTGACTTTCGGAATGGACCAATCAATGCTAGGAAGATTAAAATCCCCACCTAAAATTAGAGATCCTTGAAAATTTTCTGTTAAATCTCGAAGGAGCTGAAAAATAATTTGGTCTTCTTCTTTTGATATTAGCGGTTTACGATACACACAAATTAATCGTATTTTAGATTTGAAAAAAGAAAAATCAACGGCAATTACTTCTAAATTTTTGTATTTGCTGTCAATATTTACAGGTGTTGCGTTAAGGTTAGTTTTGGAAAAAATACAAACTCCGCCACCCTCATTATTTAATCTATCGTGACGAAAAACATCGTAAATTCCTAATTTGTTGATCATAGTATTAGTTATTGCACTAGTAAACCATGTTTCAGTTATCATAATAATGTCGCAAACACCATACACAGAGTCTTGACCAGAAATCAAGCAATCGAACTCTGGAAGAAAATTTCTCTGGAAGAACTCTGGAAGAAACGCCAGAAGAAAATTCTGGCGTTAAAACATAATGTAACCAAGCGTTTACTAAAACTGTTATCATCGGCTCGCGTAATATCCTATTCTGAATCCGATTGTTTGATTTCTTTTTTACGGTCCAAATCAAAAATAAAAGGGTCACCATTATCGTTATATCGAATGACAAGACGTCTATCATTACCTTCAATTAGAGTTTTTCTAAAAGCTAACAAACTTTTTTGTTTATCACGCTGTTCATCAGTCAGCGAAGGTCTGACGAACACTTTACTGTACCGATCTAAACCTTTAAAATTACCCGCGGCACGAACCATGTTGTTTCGAACACGTTTGGATGCGAAACGCACTTTGACCAAACGCGGAAATCGCGGATTAACTTTACCAATACGATAATGCTCGTTAATCGACACTATTTCATCACCGTTGTTCAGCGTGTCCACAAGATGCTGGATATTTTCTCTTTCTTCTTTAGCATCCTTGGACTCTTTTAAGCCGGAAACAACAAGCATTGAAGAATGCTCTTTGGTTGCTTCCAACTTATCCATTCTTGCTTGCAACAACGGGAAGAGCCGGCCGACAACTTCTTCGCAAATCTGAGCCACCATTTCCGGGTCGAACTTCTGATTGGCTTCCAGTTTTTCCATTCTACGGCACATTTCTCGTTTTTCTACTTCCCAAAGATATTTTTCTTTTTCAAGGCTATGAACTTTTGTCTGTAAACTTGCATTTTCTTCTTCTAGACGTTGCAAATCCTCCTTTCGACCATTTTTAATAAATAAGTTGAAGAAATATTCCAAAAATATGGGAACCTGCACGTCAATTTAAAGGCACTCTGTCTACAGGCAGGCTGACTCGACAAAAAATAAAGATGGCGACCAATTGAAAATTGAAAATTTTATTTTACTTAAATTGACTATTACAGTCAGAAATAATCAAAAAACTAATAAATTAAGCTTACATATAAGTTTTTCTCTATAAATTATTTTCTTACTGTCTTGACCATTTTGTAAAAAAAAAGTTTGAAAAAATATTCAAAAAAAAATGGGACCCGCACGGCAATTTAAAAGGAAGCACTGCTCTAAAAGCAGCAGGCTGGCTCGACAAAAAAAAAAGAAGGAGACCAATTAAAAAAAAAAAATTTATTTTTACTTAAATTGACTTATTACAGTCAGAAATAATCAAAAAACTAATAAATTAAGTTTACATATAAATTAATTCTTCTAAATAAATTATTTTTTTTACCGTATTACCAAATATAAATCGTTTTATAAAAGAAAAACTAAAATCAAGTAGCTCATTGTACCCTCTCTTGTACAGTGAAAGACGCTTATATTATATTATATATATATTTTGCATAATATTATTTAAAATGTATTTTAAACTTGAATAGGTCTAAAACCGCTCATTTAAGGGGCTGAGCTTCGGAGCTTCCTCCTCTTTAAATAACCGGAGCTCCAATCCAAAGCATGATATTGGAGGGTTGCAACACCACACATTCCCAGGCACCTTGAAGCCATTGTTCATTTGTATGTGTTATTTTTTTGAAAGATTAAAGCCTTACATTTAAAATTTTTTGTAGACTTTTATTTCAAAAAAAATAATAAAACCATTCAATTAGTCACAAAAATTATTAAATCATAGTTCAAGGCTAAACAAATTTTAAAATACTTATTTAAAAGGCGAAAGAAACTATACTGTTTTAATAGCTAAAGCTGCGGAGCATGATTTAAGAGAATAATCCAGAACAACTAAATATGGAAAAAATATTTAGAAAGTTCAAAATGTAGATATCTCCTGTTGTTTTTGTTTTTTTAAGCTTTGGTTTTAGAGCAACTAATAATTTTTATATTTGAATTTGCAATGCACTTGTTAAATTTTCAACATTTGATAAAAACTTGTTACACTTGTTCGTCACGTAACTTGTTACTTTTGTGCGTTAAAAAAAATATTATCCGACACCGGCTTTGTTTTTACGTCTAAATGTATTAATAAAGTGGGATTTTTAAAATTTCTAAATTATGTTCTTTATAAATTGATCTAAAGTCAATTGATCCAGCTGCGTAGTGAAATAAAAATCATGCGGATAATAAACTCAAATTTATATTTTACATCTGGCCATCAAAAAAAGTGTGAACTTATTATGTAATAATAATTTACGCAATAATATAATAATAATAATGTTCACACGGATTTTGAGCCGTTAAGAGCAGATGAACTGCAGGTATAACCTTGTAAAAAATTCAAATAAAAATAAGCCAAACTCAAAAGCTTTCTAAAAGCATCAGATTTAACAAAAAAAATTGTTTGTAAAAATCCCTTAACAAATATGTACTAATTTCAAATGATGATCCTTTAATTTCTTTGCTTTTTCTTATAAACATACGTGGATTAAACCTAAAGGCTGTCTGAAAGCGCCAAATCTAACAAACGTTTTTTGCATGAAATTTTTAAATAGATATTAATTTAAAATAAAAAACTTTAAACTTTTTTGCTTTTTCTTAAATAGTTAAATCAATGTTTAATTTGTTTTTGTATAATAATGTTCATTTTATGTTTTATTTTTTATTTACAGCTAGTATAAAAATAATGCAATCAAAAAGAATGAACTAGCCTTGAAAAATGCTCTAAGAATAGAGCAGGAAAAAGGGGCGATTTTTCCCCGGGCGTATGTTTGGACAGAAAAGATGTGGACTAGTCTGAGATGGAGATTATGTGGACTATAGAAAGTTTGCATTTGGTTTGACCAGCTGCTAACTAAATAAAAATTTCTACCATATGATAATGATTTGTTTATACTTTGATCTAATCACACAGCACTGTTGCATTTATTTTTAGTTTGATGAAATGTCAATTGAAAAAATCATACTCACAGCAATCTTTGACAAGCGCGAAATCGCCACTTTTTCAAATTTATAGTTTTTTCTTACACATAAAAATATAACCTTCAAATTGAAAAAGTGGCGATTTCGCGCTTGTCAAAGATTGATGTGAGTATGATTTTTTCAATTGACATTTCATCAAACTAAAAAAAATGCAACAGTGCTGTGTGATTAGATCAATGTATAAACAAATCATTATCATATGGTGAAAATTTTATTTAGTGAGCAGCTGGCCAAACCAAATGCAAACTTTCTATAGTCCACATAATCTCCATCTCAGACTAGTCCACATCTTTTCTGTCTAAACATACGCCCGGGGAAAAATCGCCCCTTTTCCTGCTCTATTCTTAGAGCATTTTTCAAGGCTAGTCTACCACTTTTTTGAATTAAATTAAATTAAAAAATAGCCTAATAAACTATAGTTTTAAGTGCGCAATGACATATGTTTATAATCATTTGGGTGCCGAGATATATTTTTTAAATAAAAAATAATAAGAAGAAGAAGATAAATTTAAATTACAAAATTTACCCACGTTGTTTAATTATAGTTAGTGCGGTGCAGTTGCGCTCCAGGCAAAGTTTATCTACGTTTTCTAAACATAGTTGGCGCGATGCCGTGCGCCAATGATTGCAATTATAGTTTTTAATGTAAAAATAATAATAATAAGAAGAAGATGATGAACATGAATTACAAAATTTACTTACGTTCTCCAAGTATATGTAGTTGACGGGGTGCCGTGGGTTAAATTGCAGTGTGGCACCCCGCACCACCGATAATTACCGGCGAGTGGTGCTCCCGCGCCACCGACGCTTATTATTATTTTTTAATAAATAAATTTTTGAATTAATTTTGTCATCAGTAATGCAAGAATTAAAAAAAGTACTCTGTTGTTTTTGCCGTTTTCCGCGCGGTTGAAGCAGATGGCGCTGGGAACTGGTTCCGTTTCTGCCACCAATTAAAACCCGTCTGCTTTTTTTTGTGCGGTTTCTATAAGGGGATGCTGGTTGTCTGCTCTGTACAATCCTTATTGTTGCCAAAAGGCTGTTATTGTGCGGTTGGGATTTTTTATTTGTTTATTTTTCAAATTTTTTATTTTGATCAATAAATCGATAACAAGGACCTAAATGAAAAAAGTGCTTCCTAAGAAAGTTGCGTAATTCCTTCTGCTTTCTAATGAGCCCATGTTTATTTTTGATCAATCAGTAACGAATGAGGAATATCGCTTTTAAGGATGGAGCGTTGAAATAATAATAATAATAATAATAATAATAATAATAATAATAATAATAATAATAATAATAATAATAATAATAATAATAATAATAATAATAATAATAATAATAATAATAATAATAATAATAATAATAATAATAATAATAATAATAATAATTATAATAATAATAATAATAATAATAATAATAATAATAATAATAATAATAATAATAATAATAATAATAATAATAATAATAATAATAATAATAATAATAATAATAATAAGAAGAAGAAGAAGAAGAAGAAGGTTCTGAATTTCAAAAATTACCAACGTTCTCTAATAGTGGTTGGCACGGCACCACAGGGCTAAATCGCCCCGTGGCGTAGGCTTGGGTTTATTATTTTTAGTGGGCTACTTAATTATTTTTTTTATTTTTCTATAGGCAAATAAACTCTAGCTGACCGCGATATTTGCAGTATTGAATCGACTATTTAACAACAAAAACATTCAAAATTTTTCACTAAAGCGGGTTAATAACAAAGATTAAAAACTATATTTTAATTATTGTTTATCAAATTACTTAATTTGGAACCTAAATACAAATTTTTTAAAGGCTAAAGTTGGGTTAATTTATGTGTATTTTGTGAAAAGATGGAATTAAAAAAATTCTGCGTTCTTATTTGTTTTTTTTTAAAACGTCATTACCGCTTAATTTTAATTGGTCCCCTCATGTCTGCATTCTAATTTTCAGCGTCAGCCAGATATAATTCAACCATAGTAGGCTCCAAACTTATTATTTTTCGTTCCAAGTTCCAGCTCCAAGTTTTCTTGGTTTCAAGTTGCTCAAATCTACCTATGATCTCTCTGACATTTTGCTTACTTACTGATGTTTTAGGTTTCTACTGTCACCGTTAAAAATACATTTTAGATGTGTACTTAAAATATAAAAAGGATGAGCCTTATTTCACCGCTCCTGAACTGCAGCAACGTAAGAGATTGCCCGGAATTATATCTGAATGATTCCAACTACACTTATCATCAAAATTATACTCCTATTCCTTGCCACCAATTCATATATCCCCATATCGATGGGCAGTATTACCTCGTCTTGTGGTTTGGAACAACCGTCGCTTTGTGCGGAATAATTAACAGTTTAATTCTTCTCTACGTATTTATTGTGAAGGTGGTGAATTTTAAAATTATTCTTAAAAATAAAACAAATGATTTCATGGTTCGTTTCCTTGTTTGAAAGCATTTATTTTATCGGTGGAAAACATTCATAGCAAAACAAAAAAGCTAAACCAAAAAACTGTTATGATCGGTTTTTAGGGGTGATAATGCTGTCAAGTCTCAAATCACAAAACGCCACGGTGAAAAATGAAATAAAAAGTTTAAACCAATAATGCACAAAGTTCAATTATTTTCTGATAAAACAAATAGTAAACAAATTTAACTGTCATCTTATAATTAAATCTTATTTATTTAAATTTCATCCTAGAAAAAATTTCTAAAAAGCTTCAATTTTTCACTGTACTGTTGTGTATTAAATGTACTTTAAAATTAACTAAGCCTGGACCTGAGACGTAACCACCAGGGGCTTTGTTGAGAACCTTCTTGCCTGCCACCAATGATAAAAATAAACTGAATAAAAAATAGGACGCTAAAAAATAACAGTGGGTTTCCAAAACATAGAACCGTCACAAACAAAAATTGTTTTTCGCTAAATCGAAATTGTTTTGCTTTCTTGATTTTGAAAGATAGTTTTTACGATAAACTGAGGTTTAGTTAGTGAGGTATGCAAAGGGATTAACTGCAGGTCACGTAGATTAAAGAAAAATAACAAGATCTTTACTTTAACATCAATAACAAACTTAAACTAATAAAAATACATAATTTGAAAGCTTATTAACTGAGATCTTAGAATTATAATCGTTTTTGGCAAATAAGAAACCTAGTGAAAATTATAAAAGAAAAAAATTCAATTTGTTAACGGTTTTGCACATTTTTTGGCCTACCCAGCCCTACATTGGTAATCTCTTTCTTTACAGTGGAACCAGTTTAATATTAAGCGATGAAATCATAAGACTATTAAATGTTAAATGGTATTAAATAAAAGTTTAAATAACATTTAATGCATTTAACAAATTAAATTTAACGTTTAAATAAAATTTAGTACTAGTAAACGAGTTAAATAATATAACAAGAACATTGTACATACCCACAGGACACATCAGAACGGGCATCAAAAATCTAATTGGAGTCGCACTAATTGAATTTTCCGAGTTAAAAAAATAATAAATTAAAAGAAATTCAAAATTCAGTGTCATTTTATGTAATTATGTTTAATATTTTTTGATATTTTTAGTTTGAAATTAAAAAAAAATCTAAAACAACATTTTTAAGAATTGCTCACCTTTACAATATTAGTTAAAATTTCGGTATTTCTACATGACGATTTTATCCTTGTTTGACCTTGTTATGTGTATATGTTACATATTAGTGATATCAGTAGCCGTATTTTTCATGTATCACTCCAGGTCATCTGTCAACACATTATCGCGACATACAACTAAATTTCAGATTCTCACCTGTTTTTTTTTAATATTAAAAATTATATCATGAACCCCAAATTAAACCAATCCTCTAAATTTTAAGTTTTTGGAGACGCTGACTTACATTTTTACAAAATATTATCAAGATCTTCTTATTATTTTATTACCAATGCACTAAGGACCTAGGCTACCGACCGGACTGAAAGACGTTTTAAATTTTAGTGGCTAATTTTTTTGCAACTACGACAATCCGTGTTTATTTTGCGCGGAAATCCCAATGTTGGAAATTAAAATCTTTTTTTGGGAACTTTGCCTTGAGTGTCTGATATTTTTTTCTATATCTGCATTGTAAAATGAGGACCGTATTCCAGATTTGTATTTACTGGTAAATTAAAGAAGAATCCTTTGCAAAATGTTTTTTTAACATTAAATCTTTTTCAATTTTCAATTGACTGTATCCAATATCCGAAGATTTTCAGTTAACATTCATGCAATAGCTTTTTTTATTAGGTATAAAAAATTTCTGGAATACTTTTAAAATAAAACCGTACATTCTGTCTGTTGCAGTGCCACACTATTTAGTTATAAATAGTACCAAAAGTGTTGTCGATGACATGTAATCAATTGGTGTTCAGTGCAGTCGTGATGAATTACTGGTACACCTACTTCATTGAACTATGGGCGGTTAGTCAAGTGATCAAGATGTCGTCAGCCTATTTGCTGGTGGCATGCGCTGTGGACAAGTATATGAGCGTCGTGTATTTTGGCCATTGTTCTCTAACCAAACGAATAACGTCGGTAACAGGTAAACTAGGAAAAGCATTTTATTACAGGTTGTTTTTTAAATAGGTAGTTTTTTAAATAGGTATAAAAATATTACATTTGCCCACAAAATTATTTTTCTTGTTCATATGTAATTGAAAAATATAAATCAATTTTTTAATTTTAAAGTTTATCTATAATTCTTTTGACAATAATTATAACCAGTTATTGTAGGTGACCGAAGTTAATGGAACCTACATTAACTTCGGCCATTTTAAAAAAAGTTCAAACCGGAGTTTTCATATAAGTGTTACAAAATATTTAAATTTTGCAGTGGAATAACAAAAATAGCTACTGTTTGATTTTTAAGCCAAATTTCGGCTTGATAAGAAGAGCCAAGAAAAACTTAAAAACTTATATGGAAAAATTAAATACAGTGGCCAAAAATAAGTCAATTATCCTATTGTTTTTTTGTTTTTTTTTAGCATTAGTATTGTTTTCTTTACTCAGTAACGGATCTACGTATCTTGAGTTAAACGTAAAAGAGCAGTGCGGTTGTCCTCCGCTTGCACGGTATACCATAGCCCAAACTAAACTCCGAAAAAACTATCTCTATAGTGCAGTAAGTTAAAATGATTTAACAAAATTTATTTCTTCTAAGTGTACGGTGTAAATATATATTTTTGTTTTTACTTTACTGTAAAGACTTAGTCTATTTTCAAAAACTTCAAGTTTAAATAAAAATATTGTTATCGGCAAAAACAAATTTTGAAACTTTATAAAAATGGTTAAAAAAACCACTTTCCAAATGTTTTATAAAGTGTTTAGTTTTTTTTAGATTCTCAGTTGTAAACTTTAATAAATTTTATTATATTATATTAGTACTTTACTGAAAAATGTCTCAATAATGTTTATCAATAAATAAACAAAAAAATGTTAATTCGCAAATGATTATTAGCTAGCTTGCTAATAATTATCAGCTTTATGCAATTTTATAGCTTATTTTTTTAAATTTTAATCGATATATTACGGATTTTAAGTTCTGAAAAGCTTATTTGGTTTGTTGCTCAGAACTCAAGTTTGTCCGTAGCATAATTCCAATAGTGTAAGACGCATAGCGATAACAAACTTAAACCATATGCAATTTTCTTTAGGTTAAAATTGATCGCATCAAAATGTTTCCTACCTTATTACATTTTGACTTTAATTGATTGACTTTGACTGAAGATCCATTGATCTAAAAGAAATCCCGCAATGCTTAAAGCCTCGTTCATACATTGTCTAAAGTGTCCAAAGTACAAAGTCCAAAGAGGATTTTTTAATGTTCATACTTTGTAAAAAGAGCAAATCTAAAGGGCTTGTGGCAAGCCAAATTTTCCTTTGGACAATTCAAAAATGTTTTTATTTCAAATTTTAAAAGGATGTATTTTGGACGAAGAGTGTGAGCGCTTCCCTAAATACTGTCCAAAGGACAGTTCAAAATGTCTAAAACTGTCCAAAATATTTAAACTTTGTTTTGGCGTCCAAGGGACATTTTTAGATTTTCCAATGGACAACTTTCGATAGTCAAAATGACAGCTTTGGGTTGTTCCCAGAATCCTGGCCTGCACGCGGTGGGAATGCAGAACAATGCAAAACAACATCCATCAACGCATCGTTTTGAAGTCAGGAGCAACCTCAAACCAGCTACCGTTGGCACCTTTTTGCCAAGCTCTGATCCAAAAATATGGCTGGAGCTTCAAATAATGCGCGCGGGGGATGTCGAAACCAACCCTGGTCCCAAGGTCACAGTAATATAATTGCACATGTCACATATGCAACAAAAACATTACTAACAAACAAACACTAATACAATGCAAAAACAAACACACACCACACTGGGTACATGAAAAATGTGGGCAAACCAACCTCAAACAATACAAACAATAACTAACATGGTCTTGCCAATTACACACCCTACACCAAACACAAAAACAACAACCAGAAAAACAAAACAACAAACAAACACCAAAACACAACACAACAACACAAACAACAACCAACAAACACTCACAACCAACACCACAGCACAACAAGCACAAAACAACACTAACACTCAACACTCCAAATCAAAACTAAAAATACTACAAATAAACATCAATGGCATTAACACAAGCATCACAGAGCCACAAATGCTCGCAACAAAACTCAAACAGACATCATCACAGTGCAAGAAACAAAACTCAAAACATCCCAAATAAATACACCAAAACTACAAGACTACACCATGTTCAGACAAGATAGACAAGGGAAAACTGGGGGACTACTCACATACATACACAAAGACACTATCTTCTCCCAACTCAATCCTTCTCAAAATCCACAACAAACACACAACACCGCAGAGCTACTCATAACACGCATACAAAAACACAAAAGCAACACATAGAAATCGCAAACATCTACATCCCTCCAAGGGACACTCAATCAGCAACAACAGAAAATAACCAAATAGCAGACACAACACATATCATACACCAACTCACCCAGCAAGACAACACAATAATTACAGGCAACATAAACGCTCACTCCCCTCTATGGTTTTCTCTCATAGAATATCGTAGAGGGGAAGCAGTGGCGGACATAATCATAAACTCAAAACACACAATACTCAACAGAAATACAGCAACACGCAAACCAACAGCAACTTATCAACAACAAACATCTTCAGACATCACAAAAATCTCAGCAAACATCAACAAAACCCACTCATGGCAAACACTACATGCACTTTATTCACCAATACTCACAACACTAAACATGCACACACACAAACAACAACCCACCAAAACAACATTCACAAATTACAAAAAAGCAAACTGGCAAGCCTTAACCGCACACATAGAAGACAACATACAAACACTCCCACCCACCACAAACATACATCAAGCAAACAAAGCATTTACAAAACTTATTATTCAAGCAGACAAAACACATATTCCCAAAGGTCACATTAAGCACACAAACAGGCCACTACCACAACATATCATACAACTCACACAACACCGCAATGCACTCAGACAATCAGACTCCAAACATCCAGATATACAACAGCTAAACAAACAAATACAAAAACAAATAGCAGAACATAAAGCAAACATCTGGCAGCAACACATCACAAACACTTTACCCACAAACACAACTCTTACAAACTATACAACACAATAGCACAACTCAACAACAAAAAACAACGTAGAGACAAAAACAGGGCAATCACATTCAACACAAAAACAATCACTCGCCCATACAGCATAGCAAAACATAACAACAAACAATTTACACAATCCATAACTCAAAAAACAAACAAAACATACCGCAAAATTACACGCGCAATCAAACAACTAAAATCCACACTCATCACACTAACAGTACAGCAAACAATCACAGCAATACAACACAGCAAAACAAACAATTCAGTTGGGCCTGACAACACAAACATACACTACCTCAAACATTTAGGCAACAAAGCACTACAATACCTCACACAACTCTACACTAACATTATTTACACAAACACAATACCACACAGTTAGAAACTCTCCAACTACATTCCAATTCCAAAACCAAACAAAAAACATCAAGAACAGCCAATCATTCAGGCCCATCTCACTCACGCTCCACACTCCCAAAAACTTGCGAAAAAATTATACTCCCATACATCACAAGCAACATACCAAACACAACATACCAACACGGTTTCAAAGAATAACACTCCGCATACACAGCATTACAAAAACTTTACACTCACATAGTAGTAGGTTTCAACAAACCAAAACCACCACATCGCACAGTTGTCGTAGCATGGACATGTCCAAAGCTTTCAACACTGTCAATCACCACAAACTCATACACAAATTTACACAAACACAAGTACCAACAACATTCACAAAATTCATAAACAATTACATCAAAGGCCGCAAAGCATACACCACATACAACAATCACAAATCAAAACTCATTAAAACAGGAGTCCCACAAGACTCCTGTCTATCACCCACACTATTCAACATCTACACTGCAGACATTCCAGCACCACCACCAATGTACACATCATAACATATGCATACGACATCACAATATATGCACCACACCCAAATCACCACATAGCACAACAACAAATACAACCATACTTACACGCAATACAAACATGGACAGACAACAACCAACTCAAACTAAATGCAAGCAAACAGCATCCACACTATTCACACCAGACCCTGCAGAGTACAACACACAACTATCACTACAAATAAACAACACAACACTCATTCAACTAAAAACCCAAAAATCTTGGGGCTCACTTTTGACCCCAAGCTTACATTCAACACACACATCGCAAATACAAACAGCAACGCACGCAAAACACTCAAAATCATAAATGCACTCACAGCAACATCGTGGGGTAAAAAAAGGAAACACTCAGAAACACATACAAGGCAATAACTTGACCAATAATCGAGTATGCCAGCACAGTCTGGGGCCCCACAACATCAAACACACAAATTAACAAACTGCAAACAATACAAAACACTGCTCTCAGGGTCGCCACAGGGGACACCACAGACACAAACACACACATCATACACACAGAGGCTAGAGTCCTCCCAATAGCAACACACATTCAACTCCACGCAAAACAAGCTAAAGTGGCAGCCATGTACACAAACAATCCACTCAAATACTTAACACAACAACCTGCACCCAGTAGGCTCAAAAAGCAAAGACTATTTTACAATAACAACTACACAACAAACATTCCAACAGACATACACAACAAAACTTACAAAGCACTAAAACAACAAATCCACACAAACACAGTCACAAACCACGTCAACAACACTCCAATAAACCCAATACTTTAAACAAAAGCACCAGCAATAAGCAATGAGGAAGAAAATCTTCCTTGCCATGTCAGGAGCTCACCCAACTCAGAGCGGGGAAATCTCCTGTCCTCTACTTCTACCTACACAAAATCAATCCCACACAATACGCATCACCAAACTGCCCGCTATGCAAAACACAAATACACACAACACAACATCTTTTCACATGCACACACATTAATATGACCTTGGGACCAGAGGACTTTTAGGCGAACCTCGCAGCGGTTGCTGATCTCCTCCGAGAGTGGGAAGAGGGGGTGAGCAAGTCGAGGAACGTGCCAGATGAAATCAACCAGGGTTGAACGAAACCCTGGTTACTGGCAAAGGACAACAACAACTTTGGATTGTCCAAAGGTCAACTTTGGATTGTTCAACGGACAACTTTGAATCGTCCAAAATAAACCTTTGAACTGTCCAAAAGAAAACTTGAATTGTCCAGAAGACACTTTTAAATTTTCCAATGGACAACGTTGGATTGTCCAAAGAGCCAATGTTGTAAGGTTGTCAAAAATTGCTTTTAGGCGTTTTTTTGTACGCTACTTTGAACGAAGTATGAACTCGGATTAAAAACTGTGCTTTGAACTTTTTCCTTTTGTCACTTTTTAAGAAATATGAACCAGGTTTATAAGTGTGGCATATCTAATACTTATTAGATTTGCTAATAATAATTTTTTATAATCATTTTGTAAAAAGCATATGGAGTCACAAAGAATTTTATAATTGGGGCATGGTATAAGACCATCCTAATCAGGCCTTTTAATTGGGCTTTGTTGTTTTTGCTTTGTTTCTGACATGTGGGGCCATTACGTTGTCTGTTTCTAACTGGGGCTATTACACGCTCCAAAATCACAACCTGAATGGGAGCGCCCTAATCAAGGCCAACGTAGGACCCAATAAAAGGCAAGATAAAGACATATTGTAATATCAGCAATAAAACCCTTATTGAGCTCTTTCACTTAAAATATGTCTTGATTACTCTCAAAAGAAAAAAAAAAAAGGATAACCGGAAAGGGGAAAAAAAAACCCCCAAAAACCCCCCAAAAACCACCCCCCCCAACAACAACCTAGAAATTTGAATTGTGTTTTTAAAAATTATCACGTCAGGTTTTTTAAGGACCCTCAAAATGTCATATAGTATTTGTGATCACGTCATATGTGTTTTGCTCTGTAGGACTTGTTGTGGAAGGAGCTAATAAATTCACTTTTAGCCAATCAGTGTTTGGAAAAAATTAATCTCCAATGAATGAAAGATCTCCTTTTTTCATAAGCACTAGTTGGTTAAAAGTTATTCATTAACGTTATAACTCTCTAAAGATTATTAACACTGAACAACTTCCGTTTAAATGGGAGGGTTTTGACTATCGTGATATGTTAAGCATTTTTTTTATTTTATGTTACTTTTGGTGATAATATCTACTCTTTTAATAATATTTTATCCAAATTATTGGCGCTAAAAAATAAAATGATAATTAAATAATAATGACAAACTAACGCATGTTTAATGTTTAGTTTTTTGCTTTCTACTATCGGTCAATTGTTAACACGCTGATTCCTTTCGTACTACTCCTGGTTCTTAATGTACTAATCATCATAAAATTAAGCAAGAAACAAGAAAATGGTCGATTGAAATCCCGAACCTTAACTCGAAAGCGTAAAAAAGTGGAACGCCTCCACTCTACAGTGAAATATAAAAAGTCGTAAGTTATCAGTTTGTTTTAAGACACTGTTCATATTTCGTCCAAAAAGTCCAAAGAACAAGACCCAAAAACCTGATTTTAGGTCATCCTAAGATGTTTTTATCTTCTCCATTAATTTTGACTTAAAAAAACTAAGGAATCACTACTAAATATTTATAGGTTAGATTCAAATTTTGCTCTTGAATTTCAACTCGCACTTTGTATCTGGTAAATCTTTGACCTATTGCCTTTATGTTATCTTAAACATATTGAACAAATTTTTCCAGATTGTTGAGTTTTAAACTGGAGACTAGAGTTAATAGTTAAAGTGTAATTCCATTAGAGTGCATTCTTAGTTATTTTAGGATGTATCTCAAAAATTTGAAAGCTTAGAACTCGAAAACTGGGACGTGTTCAAACAACTTTTGCTAATTTTTGCTGAGTTCATATGATGTATATTGACTTTAAAGTCAAAATAAATATAACTTCTCTTTAAAATTATTACCCATGATATGAAATAGCTGGAAATTAAAACTAACAAATGTATAAATTTATAACTCTGCACAGGTTGTTTCTAAGGCTTTAAAAGTGCAGCAAGCTTTTATCTAATTCTATATTAACGGTTTAATTTAATTTTTATTCTATTTTTGAAAATATAAGTGTTTGTTTTAGTTTTTTGAGTAGATCACTTGTCGATAACGATTAATAGATTATTTAGTAACTAATATTAATAAGTGTTACAACTATTTTTAGTGTTAAAGTCTTGTGTCACGTTAACATTCTTAACAAAACAAAGTTTTAGATCCCAGAAATCTTGGAAGTCGGATCAATTGTCACTGAGACGAGCACCAAGCAGAATCAGTAGAGTTAGTAGAGTCAGCAAAAGGACGAAAAGGTAAAAACAAAAAATGTTTTCTTTTCTTCGTTTGTGCGTTGTTTGATTTCTTCAAATGGGAAAATCTGAAATTTGGACTATTTCAACTAATAGAAAACGAAATGAAAAAATTATTACAAAAACGCCCAAAAAAATTTTTAAAGGAGGGGTAGGGAGAGCAAAAATTATAAAAGCTGAAACATATAACAGTAATAAATTAATATATTTTGTAAGAACTAAAAGCTGAATTTATAAATAAAAAGCAAAACCACAAATAGCTTAGCCCCTCCTCCCTTAAGGGAAGCTAAAAGAAACAAAGTAGGTATCAAATAGCTTCCCATCCAGGCTTGGGACTGGCATTTAATCAGTTTGAAATGATTAAATGGCGGAGTTACCTAACCTATTGTGACGATTCCAACTAATGTTTAAGCACAAAAAATTAAGTCTAAAATAAAGACCTATTAACTTAAAAAATAAATGAATAAAAATTAAAATTATTACCTTAATCCTTTTGTGCGAAAATTCGGCCTTCATGACTGTGTCCCTCTTTTGTTTCCACGTCATCGCAAGTGAATAAATAAATACCTGTCAAGAAAAATTCTTCTTTTTCTTAAGACTGAAAAAATCTTTTAAAAATTATGTCAAAAAGATCAATGATTATTTGATGGTTTAAGAAATGGTCAATTGTTTCGATAGAAGTTTCATTTGTTAATTTATCGGGAATAAGGATGTAAGATGAATAAAACATAAATATAATGGAAAGTGAAGTTTGCATAAAGGAAAGGCATTGTGATACAATACAACAAGTGGAAAATTACATGATCTTAATTATTTGAAACGTTTTAATTACTTGATCAAATAATACTAACATTTCGCTTATATATTAAAAGTGCGTTTAAAAAATGCTTTAGTTGGTTCCGGCATGTTGCAAAATAAATCTTATCTTATCTTATCTGAATCTTTAAGATAAAGGGAAACATGGACAAAATTAATTCAATAGAAAAACAAAAAATCTCCTGCATGTTTTACGCACATCCCGAACAAAATTTAAAACTGTGAAGACCCCTATATTTTAAGGGAACTAGGACATCTTCTAAAATTTTAGGTGCCATTTGTAGTAAAATAGGCTTTGGTTGATAATTTGAATGTTTTTAAGTATAAACCGCATCAGAAAGGCTCCAGCTGATCCATCTACAATATCATTAATATAGTACAAAAACAAAAATATAACCTTTTTTCAAAAAAACTTCGAAAAAACAATATATGCAAGATTAGCTGAAATATCGGTAAACTTTATTATAAGTAATTTGATTTACTCACCATATTTAGGGGATTTTTAGTTAGGAATTAGTCTTAGTTTTATCAAGAATATATAACACAAGAGAATTTCCGACTATACACTAATTTTTTGACCAAAATTTTGCGAGAAAAGTCGCACTTTTGAATTCGTGTGCAACTTTTCTCGCAAAAATCCGCCATTTTCTGCTAGTTTTTCCGCGCTGCGATTTTTAACACAGTGTTAGTTTTCTCGCAGTGGGGACTGCGACTTCTTTCGCACTCTGCTTTATTCGCACTGCGATTATTTTCGCACTGCGAGTCTGGCTGCGCAACAAAAAAAAATACGGACGCTGGTAGTCATTTTAAATGAAGTAAAACACTTCGAAACTTGTTTTATTTAATTTTAAAACATTGGAAAGTTACTTTATTTTATTAAAATAAAAAGTTTTAACATCTTAAGGTAAAAAAAAACGACTTTTACTCATTTTCTGCTAGTTTTTCCGCGCTGCGATTTTTAGCACAGTGTTAGTTTTCTCGCAGTGGGGACTGCGACTTCTTTCGCACTCTATGCTGCTTTATTCGCACTGCGATTATTTTCGCACTGCGAGTCTGGCTGTGCAACAAAAAAAATACAGACGCTGGTAGTCATTTTAAATGGAGTAAAACACTTCGAAAATTTATTATATTAATTTTAAAACGTTGGAAAGTTACTTTATTTGGAGTATGCAAAAGTTTTAACATCTTAAGGTGAGAAACAGTTTTTTACTCATTTTCTGCTAGTTTTCCGCGCTGCGATTTTTAACACAGTGTTAATTTTCTCGCAAGTGGGGAATGGACTCTTTTTCGCACTCTATGCTGCTTTATTCGCACTGCGATTATTTTTGCACTGCGAGTCTGGCTGCGCAACAAAAAAAATACAGACGCTGGTAGTCATTTTAAATGGAGTAAAACACTTCGAAACTTGTTTTATTTAATTTTAAAACGTTGGAAAGTTACTTTATTTTATTAAAATAAAAAGTTTTAACATCTTAAGGTAAAAAAACGACTTTTACTCATTTTCTGCTAGTTTTCCGCGCTGCGATTTTTAACACAGTGTTAGTTTTCTCGCAGTGGGGACTGCGACTTCTTTCGCACTCTATGCTGATTTATTCGCACTGCGATTATTTTTGCACTGCGAGTCTGGCTGCGCAACAAAAAATACAGACGCTGGTAGTCATTTTAAATGGAGTAAAAGATTTGAAACTTGTTTTATTTAATTTTAAAGCGTTGGAAAGTTACTTTATTTTTATTAAAATAAAAACTTTTACATCTTAAGGTAAAAAGAACGACTTGTAACATTTTAAACACAAAATCTTTGCGCTCCGCTTTGTTTATTTTTTTGTTGTGAAGCCCGGCTCGCAATGCAAAAATAATCGCAGTGCGAATAAAGCAGCATAGAGTGCGAAAGAAGTCGCAGTCCCCACTGCGAGAAAACTAACACTGTGTTAAAAATCACAGCGCGAAAAAACTAGCAGAAAATGGCGGATTTTTGCGAGAGAAAAGTCGCACACGAATTCGAAAGTGCGACTTTTCTCGCAAAATTTTGGTCAAAAATTTAGTGTAAAGTCGGACATTCTCTTGTGTTATATATACTTGCTTTTAGTAAAGTATTATTTCCTATCCTGTTTGTAATCGTTACATTACCTTAAAACTATGCAACTGTCGTTTAAAAAAACATTTAATTTATAGTTGCTTAACAGTATTTAAGTGCCAAATTCCTTTTTTTATAAATTTTAAGTTTTTGTTTATTACAGGATTTAGTAGTACAATTTGCTTGAAGTAACACAAAGTACCCACAAACTAACTTAGAAAAAAATATAATTAATTAAGCTTAAATTAATTTAGCTGAGCATTTATCTTATGAAGGCTTCTAACTACTATATAGCGTATAGTACCTTTAAAAAACTGGTTTATTCTAGTATGTACATATTTTTCTTTGAATAGATTTAAATTTATGTCATTTAGTGTAATCATGTCCAGCTTTATCGAATATTTTTTTTAGGAGTTTTATGTCTTGATAAAGGTACAAGTTTTTTTTACCGAAATGTCGACAATAAGAAGTTTTATGAGGATTATGCTCATTTACAGCAATACTATCATGCTTTATTTTAGTTTTTTTTTGCGGTTACAAGGAAAATTTACCTTTTTATATCTTTTATGGTTTCTTTTAAAATACAGATTAGAAGTAATTAAAAAGTTAGTATGAGATAGTTCATTCTTTAGATGGTGTAACGCATAAATAGAGGTAGATGTACTGATGTTTAGAAAATGATATAATAATGTAAAAAGCTGCCTTGTAATGTTAAAAGTTTGTTCTTTTACTTAATTTGAATACGTTTCATACAGGTTAAATGTTTCTAACACTTTTCAGATCAACAAAATCAAATACAACCGTGTATGATGATTTTGAAGAAGCATTCTATATTGTTCAACACAATGCAATTTTTGCAGCCGTCCAGGCCTGGATGAACAGGGCCAAGTCAAGAATAAGGCGGGCAGCAACTTACAGTCTTGTGGCGATCATTATGGAAGTATGATAGCAATTTGTTGTGTTTGAATTATTACTATTCATGTTTGCAAAAACGAGAAGAACTTTGATTTAAGTGAACTGATAATGTCAAAACAAGTAACTGTACAGCACATACACACAAATACTGAAGGTTTTTATGATACGATGATAAATACTACTAACAATATAAATTTTTTGTAAAGGGGGGTATCTTTTTTTCTTTAAAACCCATAAGGTTTAACCAAAAGGTCTTTTTACAGTGACCGCAAATTGCCATAATTGTAAATAAAACAGCAGGCGGCGGCGAGTTAAGAAGTAAAGATTTTTCCCTGTGAATGGCTGACCTGACCTCTCTGACAATGCAAAAAGTTGCAAGATGAACGTTAGACGTTTGTTGCCATAAATTCGACCAGTTTTTAGGGTTTAAACAGTTTAATTTTCAATATTTTTAAGAGAATTTGCCAAAAGCAAAAAAAACACAAACAATAACAGAATTTAATAATTTTTAATAACATTAAAAGAATTTAATAACAGTTGGACCTGGTGAAAATTTGAACCAAATTTAAAGTGTACAAATAGCCGAAATTTTGATTTTTTAAATTTTATTATCAAGACTTAATGAATTATCCATTTTAATCACGCAAAGATATATATTTTATCTTGCCTTTAGGATTAAAATTTACTGTAACATGTAAAATATGTATGTAATAAAACATACGTCATAAAAACTGCGTATTTATTATTATTTTGCCTTTAGGATTGAGAGCTAGGATCTTTTTCGGGATGCATGCTTCGGGTTTTCTTGCGTTTTGCGAAATATAAATAAATAAAAATAAATATTATGTGTAGTGTAAAAAAAATGAGTATTCGCATTGAAACAAATTAAAATTATAGTATTAAAACTTGTGTAAAAATGTATATTAATAAAATTCTAAGTCCCGATATTAATGAGCGATTATATAAAGATATTAAATCCAATTTTTGACAAGTGTGAATATTGAAATTTTAAACTTTGTTCTGCATATTTTAACCCAAAAATAACCCGCCCAATTCGCTTCCAGCATTGTTTACAAACGCAATTTTTATTACACTATCTTTATTGGGGGAGAATTCGTTTCTTGGACCATTCGCTCCTTGGACAATTCTCTCCATGGACAATTTGCTCCCTAAACAATTCGATCCCAAAACCTATCGCTCTCTTAATAATTCAATCGTTTCTTGGGAAGATGAATTTTAAAAAAATCGTAGGTGGCCCGATGTACTTTCGTTATTTCTTATAACCGTAATAAACAAAAACTTAAAATTTATAAAAAAAGGAATTTGGCACTTAAATACTGTTAAGCAACTGTGGCGGATAGCGTTGAGCAGCGTAGGTCAATTAAACTCACAATATTAATTCATGCAGCAATACGTAACTGAACGAAGTAAGTATGACAGAATTACGTCGTGCCAATTAAGGCGTCTTATTCACAATTTTACCAAGTCATTGCGATGTTCACGAGGGCATGCGAAACTAAACGTGGACGGTTAAAAAATAAATAAATTAAAAAAATTAAAAAAGGAATTTAGAAAGAAATTCTTTAAAGCAATATGAACTGAAAGTTGAAGTAGATGCACATATAAGA